>JAXCGZ010000051.1:0-115000 GCA_037179515.1 Halocaridina rubra
ATGAATAGGTTAGTGCTTATCAGAAAAATCATAAAAAGAAAAACAGAATAAATAAGTAGAGTAGAATAGAATAGGTTAGACATGCTGAAAATACAATTCAAAAATGGAGCTGCCTCGTGTGTGCCAGTAGGCATGTTGCAGTGTCCTCTATTCTTATGTTCTTATGAGATAGATTTTTACGGGCTCATAACTAGTCTTCAGAGGATGAGATTTTCGTTTATCACATTCAGTGAAAAGAAACTTCTCAGCAATATATATCAGCTGTAATTTACAGGTTAAGGAATTAACTTTGGCATGTGAGATTCCAGTGTGGTAATCTACAAAATTTCGTGTGACTTGGAATGGAATCTGAGAATAGAAATCCATAAGATTTATCCAGTAACGAATGTAACTAATTCTCGAAAATAAACCAATTTGCTTGACCCACGAGCTTTACCATACACTATCCCTCACCTTGTTGTGCTAGATGAATTCCTTGTTGTGCTAGATGAATTCCTGTGAAGATGCCATGTAAAATGATTTTAAATAAACTTAGACCACCCAGGCGAGATGTTGCCTCTGGGCAGTCTTGGCGCAAAAAGAGAGCGTCTCCTCGTGGTGCTTCGTGACGTCATCTGTAGGAGACATTCCTAGAGCAGTAATTGGCTCTGATTTCATTTTAAGGATTATTTTAGTGGTGGTCCCTGGCAGGCAATTATAGCAGAGATGCAAGGGAGAGACAGTATTTTTAGGTGCAACAAGTGGAAGCAAATAAAATAAAACGAGAATACTAATGAAAAGTTAGGTTACTGGTTCTTCTTCTCTTAATTTTCTTGGCCCTGAGCAGGCAGAAAAATAGGGGCAGCCTTTATATTGGGGCTATACTTCTACACGTACAGGAAGAGTAACTAAGCTATTTAAAATTAGCTATTAGCAAAAATACAAATTGCAAATAATCATAATCTGCGAAAGTCAAGAAGTGGGAATTAAATTTTTTAGTTAGAAAATAACAGTTATATTAAAGGGAATTATTTTAAATTTTTTTAGTTAGAAAATAACAGTTATGTTACTAATTTAATTAATAAAGCATCTAACAGCCTCTGTTGACATTGAGCGAAACACTCTGTCACACTCAGTATTAGAAAACATCATCTTTTCATTCACATAGGTATACAAAGTGCTGATGGAGTTAGATCGTAACCTCTGAGAGAGATGGCCTGGTGCATTTGGTGGGAAAATGCAATGACGTCACACGTCACACCATCTGGATCATTCTTCCCGCTGGGATCAGCCGCACCCGAGACACCCCTTTCAGTTATATGTCCACCGGCAGATTAGTGCGTTGCACCATGATCTCCGAGAATTTGACCCAGTGTTATTCTTATTTGAAATTCTGGACGTTTCGTCTACATACCCTATTGGTACTCCTTTAAGTAAATTAACGTTTTCAAAATTCCTTAGTATAACCAGGAATATAATCTAAGTTTGATTTTAATTCGTTTTGGAGCTGGCTTAGCTATAAGTTTTATCTTTTTTTCACTTAATAATTATGAGTTCCCCAGCCATATTATTAAAGCAAACTATTCTATATATCTACCTTGGCTGTTTCCCACATTGGGGGGTAGCCGACATAAAAAAAGGAACAATACGGGGATTACTTTGCTCTATGGGCAATGACGAGGGAGCTAGCGACCGTTCAGATGGCACTGCTGGAGTGCCACAGCCCATCCTCCTGGCTCTTCCACAACCTGTGTCGCTTCATAATGCCAACTCCTCTACTGCCCCTACCACAGGGCTACTTCTGTAACATGCAGCCCCGTGGTAACAGCAGATGCCCATCAGAGCTGTGTCACAATCACTCACCACTCATTCCTATTCCTAGCATACTTACTTGATTCCCTCACCATCCGTCCTCCTATCATTCAGGGCTCTCCTTACTCCATCCATCCACCCAAACCTAGGCCTTCCTCTAGCATTTCTCCCATCAACTCTCGCATTCATCACATATTTCAGCGGTCCTTCATTATCCATCCTCTCCACATGGCCAAACCATCTCAGAATATTCATATATACTCTGGCTGCCAATTCTCACCTCACACTCGTTTTTGCTCTCACCACTTCATTCCTAACCCTATCCAACCGAGATACACCAATCATACTCCTCAGGCATTTCATCTCAAACACATTTAGTTTCCGTCTCTCACTTACTTTCATACCCCATAACTTTGATCCATACATCACAGTTGGCACAACCACTTTCTCATACAAAACTTTCTTAGCATTCATTTCCAACCCTCTATTCTTCATTACTCCTTTCAACGCATCCAACATTTTGCATCCTTCAATCACCCTGTGACGACAGGTATGATAAGTATCACTAAGTAGAAAATGGAACCGATCAGGAGACGGGAAGATGCGAGCTTTGGGCTCTTTCCCGTAAACACAATTAGGTAATCACAATCGGGTAATCACACATCTGCTTCCACTCCACCATTTGCAAGCTACGTAGCCTAATCTAAATTGTTTTTACTTCAGATTAGTGCTGATTAAGTAAATATTACTCATAAAACATTTCTACATCAGCATTTTAATTAGAATCCTTACCCACTATCCATGGAATCCTGGCTTTTCAATTATAATTTCACGTTGTTTGAGCTATAACATTAAGAATTAGGCTATCATGTATATGAATCTGTATCAGAGCTGACGGAATTATAAGTTCATTCATATATTCCCTACAATGCACTATAACTTGTTTGCAATCCCATACAAAACATTTTAATAATTTTGTTTAATAGATTTGCAGTTAGGAGTAAATTTATTTTATTATGAAATTTAATGTTTGGAATTAGCCTACCTTTCAATTCATACCAAAGCTATCAGAATTAAAATGCTAGTTCTAATATTTTTGTACAATTTACTGATATCTATGTTTAAAATTTCACACACGTAGGCTGGAAGTAATGTTTTTAAATAATTTTCATTTTGAAAAATTTGATACTAAGAAATATCTTATTGTAATATTTAAATGATATCAGAACAAGTAAAATTAACATAGACGTTCTAACAATTCCGTAGAATGTACAGCAATACACATGATATATATCTCACTCGATAATTTTTTTTTTTTCATGAGTGTGACACCGGGACAGGCAAAAACTGCCCTAATCAATAAAAGCCCGGGCACGAGAAAACACGAAGACAAAGGAAAAGAAAAAGGTATAGGACAAGGCAGAGATGAGGTAATATCACACAAAAGAAAACGACAGACAGAAAAAAGAGTCAAAGTACAGAGGACCCAGAGATATGGAGGACTAGACCCTGATATGACGATAGATCCGCTTTTTGAAGGATAATAGGTCATTAGAATTAGGAAAGACAGAAGGAGGAAGAGAGTTCCAGAGTCTGGAGGTAGATGGGAAGAAGCAGTCGCTGCACTGACCAATCCGCGAGCTACAAATCTCCACACAGTACCTGCGAGATGAGGCCGCTTGGCGAGTGTTACGCGGCCTCAGCAGTGGGGGAGGGATGCAACTCGCCAACTCATCAGAGCAGCGATGGAAGTAGTAGCGATAGAAAAGAAAAAGGGAAGATATATATATATATATATATATATATATATATATATATATATATATATATATATATATATATATATATATATATATATATATATATATATATATATATATATATATATATATATATATATATATATATATATATATATATATATATATATATATATATATATATATATATATATATATATATATATATATATATATATATATATATATATATATATATATATATATATATATATATATATATATATATATATATATATATATATATATATATATATATATATATATATATATATATAGCCTATTCTATATTCTAATTCATATTATAAATACAGAATTACGAAATTCATTCAAATAACTGAAAACGAACATATTTACCATTACCATAGAAGGTTGGCACATGGCACAGCCGCCCATTGTGATACTACAGCTGAAGGTCTTGGACTTATATAGGACTGACTAGGTCAGGTTTGATGATGATTTTTTTTTCTATGCTTACATCTACACAGAATATTCCTTCATATTCGTTACACATCTCTTATTTTCCCCTCACATCTGTAGAGTCAAAACACTCCATCTCCATTTCTTTTTGCCTGATGAGGGCAATTTCTTTTGCCCATCCTGGTGTCACACTCATAAAAAAAATGTAGACTCTCAACATACATCATAGACTCGGATGTAATAAGTTTGGCTATATATATATATATATATATATATATATATATATATATATATATATATATATATATATATATATATATATATATATATATATATATGTATGTATGTATGTGTGATTACCTAATTGTGTTTACGGGAAAGATCCCAAAGCTCGTATCTTCCCGTCTCCTGATCGGTTCCATTTTATACTTAGTCATACTTATTATACCTGTCCTTAAAACTAGGGATTGAGATAGCATTAACTACCTCCTCGCTTAGCCAATTCCAATTATCAACTACTCTTACACTGAAAAAGTATTTCCTTACATCCTGCAAAGAAGTTTTCTTACGAAGCTTCAAACTATGACCTTTAGTTCTAGAGCCAGCCATATCAAAATATCGATCCCTATCCACTCTATCATAACCATGAAGCAATTTAAAGACTGTCACCATATCCCCCCTCACTCTTCTAGCTTCGAGTGATGGTAAGTCTAATTCCCTCAGCCTCTCATCATAACTGAGATTGCGTATTTCTGGCACCAGTTTCGTGGCATGTCTTTGAACTTTTTCAAGCTTAGCTATGTGCTTTTTCAAGTGCGGATTCCAAAAGGGGGCTGCATATTCGAGTTTTGGCCTCACATAGGTTACATAAATATTTCTGAACATTTCCTTGTCCATGTGCCTGAAGGCTACCCTTACATTTGATAAGAATGCATATGCTGCCCTTACTATGCCATTTATATGTATTTCTGGAGACAAATCTGCCAGTATGTTTACTCCTAGATCTCTCATTTTCTGTCTCTTGAAGTTGTACTCCAGCCACCGAGTAGTCAAGCTTGGGCCTTCTTGCACTTGTACCCATTCTCATTACCTTACATTTTGAAGTATTGAATTTCATTAGCCACTTTTCTGACCACTCATGCAGATTATGTGATTACCTAATTGTGTTTACGGGAAAGAGCCCAAAGCTCGTATCTTCCCGTCTCCTGATCGGTTCCATTTTATACTTAGTGATACTTATCATACCTGTCCTTAAAACTATGGATTGAGATAGCATTAACTACCTCCTCGCTTAGCCAATTCCAATTATCAACTACTCTTACACTGAAAAAGTATTTCCTTACATCCTGCAAAGAAGTTTTCTTACGAAGCTTCAAACAATGACCTCTAGTTCTAGAGCCAGCCATATCAAAATATCGATCCCTATCCACTCTATCATAACCATGAAGCAATTTAAAGACTGTCACCATATCCCCCCTCACTCTTCTAGCTTCGAGTGATGGTAAGTCTAATTCCCTCAGCCTCTCATCATAACTGAGATTGCGTATTTCTGGCACCAGTTTCGTGGCATGTCTTTGAACTTTTTCAAGCTTAGCTATGTGCTTTTTCAAGTGCGGATTCCAAAAGGGGCTGCATATTCGAGTTTTGGCCTCACATAGGTTACATAAATATTTCTGAACATTTCCTTGTCCATGTGCCTGAAGGCTACCCTTACATTTGATAAGAATGCATATGCTGCCCTTACTATGCCATTTATATGTATTTCTGGAGACAAATCTGCCAGTATGTTTACTCCTAGATCTCTCTCATTTTCTGTCTCTTGAAGTTGTACTCCAGCCACCGAGTAGTCAAGCTTGGGCCTTCTTGCACTTGTACCCATTCTCATTACCTTACATTTTGAAGTATTGAATTTCATTAGCCACTTTTCTGACCACTCATGCAGATTATTTAGATCCTCCTGAAGTTCTCTACCATTGTTCTCGTTTTTTACTTTCTTCACAATCTTTGCATCATCTGCAAACATATTCATGAATGAATTTACAGACTCTGGTAGGTCATTTACATATACAAGGAACAAAAGTGGCCCTAAAACTGAACCCTGTGGAACTCCACTACTAACTCTTCTCCATTCAGACACTGAGTGTCTTACTCTAACCCTCTGTTCCCTTCCTTCTAAGTAAGTTTTTATCCATTCCAAAACATTTCCACCTATTCTAGCCATTGATTGCAGCTTCCTAATAAGTCTCCCATGCGGAACAGTGTCAAACGCTTTCTGGAAGTCTAGGAATATGCAATCTGCCCAGCCCTCTCTTTCCTGTAAGATTAAGCTTACCTCATCATAAAATTCTAATAAGTTTGTTACTGTTGATCTACCTTCTCTGAAGCCATGTTGCCTCACTGACAAAAAGTTGAAGGATTCCAAGTGAAGAGAGATATGTTTCCTTAGTAGTTTCTCCATAACTTTGCAAACTATGCTGGTCAAGGAAACTGGTCTATAGTTCAGAGCCGTATCCCTCCTTCCCCTTTTGAAGATAGGTATCACATTTGCTTGTTTCCAGCATCTTGGAATCTCCCCCGACTCCAGTGACTCCTTAAATATGATACTTAGTGCCACTGATATTGTGTTTGCGCATTTTTTAAGCACATGAGGGGATATGTCATCGGGACCTGTAGCTTTATGAACATCTAAATCCATCAGCGCTTTGCATACCTCTGTGGCTGTAAGGTTGATGTTCTCTAATACCGGCCCCTGAGCTTCTATCACTGCAATCTGAGGGGGTGGGGTATTTTCTACTGTAAATACTGACTGAAACTCTTTGTTCAATTCTTTGCAGATCTCTTCATCCGTCTCAGTGATGCTTCCATCCGCTCTCTTTAGCCTTAAAACATGTTCTTTTACCTTCAGTTTTCCTCTGATAAAGCTGTGGAAAAGCTTGGGATTTTCTTTAGCCTTCCTGGCGATGTCCCTCTCATAGTCTCTCTCTGCCTCTCTCCTTTTACTTAGGTAGTCATTTCTTGCTCTTTTGTAGGTTTGCCAGGCATTTATGTTTTTTCTCCTCCTATACCTTTTCCAGCATTTGTCTCTCCACTCCTTAGCTCTTTTACACCCATTATCGAACTATTTCTCTCTGGCATGAATTACACCTACTTTGGTGACAGGTATGCAGCAATCTACTATCTTCCCATATTTCTCACAAAAGATGTCATACATTTCTTGTACAGATTTGTTGTAAAATAAGGTTCTCCAGTCAATAACTGCAAAAAGCTCATTCATTTTGATGTAATCTCCTTTCGGATAGTTCCTCCTCATGTCCTCAGTGCCTCTACTCTCAGGAAGAATATCTTCAATGATATACTCCATCAACAACACACAGTGGTCACTCTTTCCAATTGGTGGTTCATACTCAATTTTTTCAATATCCAACACATTATCTGTGAACACTAGATCAAGTAGTGATGGCTCATCCCCACCCCTGGTCCTTGTTGGTTCCATTACATGTTGGTGTAGGAAATTCCCTTGTACGCAATCTAGGAATCTTGCCCCGAATGAGTCCTCACCACTGTGTGGGTCAAGATTTATTCAATCTATCTCTTTATGATTAAAGTCTCCCATAATCAAAATCCTACATTTTTTTTCCCGTGCCATGTTAACAACTGAGTTTATGACTTCAATAGTACCTATATGACTTTCCTCATAAACTTCAAGCCTATTTTGGTTCCTTGGTGGGTTGTATACAACAGTTATTATAATGCTCTCTGACCCAGTAATTATGCGAGCAACAAGAAATTCCTTGAACTCACTTTCTATAGCCAAGTTTATTTCTTCGACTTGAATCCTTTCACTTATGAGCAGTGCTATCCCTCCACCAGTCCTCTCAGATCTTTCAACCCTTAGTATTCTGAAACCCTTAGGAAAAAACTGTGACACTGTTTATGTCCTCACTCAACTTAGTCTCTGTAATTTCTACTATATCTGCCTTACTGTTGTGAATCCTATCTTTTAATTCTACTGCCTTACCAGCTAATCCATCAGCATTTGTGTATAACAATCTTAATGAGGCCCCATTCCCTGATATTCTGTCATTATCTTCTTTATCTCCCCTTTGTCTGGAAGAACTCTGTAATGAAAATTTTTCTTCTCTTCTTCATTTCTTTCATCATTTAACCTTCTTGCCAAATGCAACAAGTTTTTTATCTTTCCCATCTCTTCCTGTGTTCTGTATTGCCTAATGAACACTTCTTTGAATTCTTGAAGGTCTTTTAGACTTTTTTTTCTCAACAATATTTCCCTACATGTTTCCCCTCTCTCAAAGGTTACTTTTGTTGGTCTCGGCTTTCCTTCCCTCGAATATTTACCTAGTTGGTGTATGTTTACAATATCCTCAGGACCACAAACTACTCCAAGCTTTCTTATCAGGTCTACAACCCTAGCTTTATTTTCTTCAAGTCTCCCCTGCTATGTTGGCTCCTGGGACTCGCTTATGCCTGAGATTACCACTGTCTTCTCCTTATCAAGTGCCTGTCTGATGAGTGGGTTTGCCCTTTCCATCACAATGTCTTTCATTTTTTCGATTACTGTCTCTTTATAGTCAACTGTTTGTATGTTTTCCAGTGCCACCACCTTTACAGCGTCTTTTACTGCCACATTCCCCTTTAGTGCATCAGCAAAGGAAGTTTTCATGGCATCATTTTCCATATTCAGCTCCTGGAACTCTTTTCTGAACTGTTCAATGTTTTCCTTAATCTGGACATTCCAAGCAGCAATCTCGTCTCTCTCAGAAGAGAGCAGTGAACTAACATCTAATTCCTTTTGGTTGTCATTCAGCTGTTTGTTTTTATCTTCTTGTTTAGAAAGTCTAGATTCTAGTTGACTCTTTTCCCCTTCCAGCTTTTTTATTCTTTTTTCTAGTTCCTTTCTCTCCTGCCCTTGTGCTTTATTTGCTTCCTCCAAAGATCTTATTTACTCTCTGAGTGTTTCATTCTCTTTCATTTCTCCATCCATTTTCTGAATTTTATCATCAAGGCTTATAACCATTTCCTCTATATTCTTGATTTTCTGTTTGAGTCTCCTGATGGCTACCCCTCCTACCGACCCATGGATGGGAGAGGTTTGGGACAGAGATGGTGTCATTTTTATGTTCTCCCTCTCACAGAATATAGAAAGAAGACGAGAAAGAGGAAAAAAAAAGAGAGAAAAACTTTTAATTAAGCTTCACACCGAATTTGTATATCTCCATATAAGTGCTATTTAGTGACTCAGTTTATCTCTTTTCTGGTAACACACATCTTAACTTAAAAACTTGACCATGGTAATTTAAGGATAAAAAGAAAAAGAAAAAAAATGCAACAAAACAAAAGTCAAACCTGAAGGAAAAATTTGAACCTGTGTCTGAGGTGGCACCCACCTGTTTCTGCTATATATTCTTCCTAACTGATAAACTCACTTGCTAACCAAGGTATGTTATCACAAGATTAGACTTTACATTTAACTCAATATATATACAAAATAAAAACAAAATAGTAAAAGAGAAAGCTAAAAGAAAAGCAAAAAAAAAAAAATGAAGAAAATAAGACAGCTGTACTACTTGGCAACTTAACTCAGTACTGTTGACAGGTGGATATTTTTTTTTTTTTACTTATTCAATTATTTCGTGTATCAAACTAACTAACAAGTTAATATAAATGGGAAGGATACTGATTTTAACAATATATGGAACCACAGGATCAGGTAAACGGCTTAAGAGCTTTCCCCAGTTTACACAAAAAATTAGGTAATGTGATGTGATGGCTTCACCTCTGGCAACTCTTCTAAATTTCCTTCAAGGCAGAACTGGACGGCAACTTCTCTCTCCCCTCACGAAAAATGTTCTCAATTTTTTTTCCTTTAATATTTTGGACAGTCTCGTCATACAACAAATATAAGTTTTGTACTCACAATACTCTGCAGAATTTCAGATTTAGGGAAATTATGGTAAAGTTTTCCACTAAGCACTTAGTCACTCGACACAATTAAAAATTTAAGAGGAGCAGTTCCGTGTGTCACTGAACGTGCGGTGTGTGCGATTACCTAATTGATTACCTAATTGTGTTTACGGGAAAGAGCCCAAAGCTCGTATCTTCCCATCTCCTGATCGGTTCCATTTTAGACTTAGTGATACTTATCATACCTGTCCTTAAAACTATATATATGTATATATATGCATGTGTGTGTATTACCTAATTGTGTTTACGGGAAAGAGCCCAAAGCTCGTATCTTCCCGTCTCCTGATCGGTTCCATTTTAGACTTAGTGATACTTAGCATACCTGTCCTTAAAACTATGGATTGAGATAGCATTAACTACCTCCTCGCTTAGCCAATTCCAATTATCAGCTACTCTTACACTGGTGTGTGTGTGAGATTACCTAATTGTGATTACCTAATTGTGTTTACGGGAAAGAGCCCAAAGCTCGTATCTTCCCGTCTCCTGATCGGTTCCATTTTATACTTAGTGATACTTATCATACCTGTCCTTAAAACTATGGATTGAGATAGCATTAACTACCTCCTCGCTTAGCGAATTCCAATTATCAACTACTCTTACACTGAAAAAGTATTTCCTTACATCCTGCGAAGAAGTTTTCTTACGAAGCTTCAAACTATGACCTCTAGTTCTAGAGCCAGCCATATCAAAATATCGATCCCTATCCACTCTATCATAACCATGAAGGAATTTAAATGTGTGTGTGATTACCTAATTGTGTTTACGGGAAAGAGCCTAAAACTCGTATCTTCCCGTCTCCTGATCGGTTCCATTTTATACTTAGTGATACTTATCATACCTGTCCTTAAAACTATGGATTGAGATAGCATTAACTACCTCCTCGCTTAGCGAATTCCAATTATCAACTACTCTTACACTGAAAAAGTATTTCCTTACATCCTGCAAAGAAGTTTTCTTACGAAGCTTCAAACCATGACCTCTAGTTCTAGAGCCAGCCATATCAAAATATCGATCCCTATCCACTCTATCATAACCAAGAAGGACTTTAAAGACTGTCACCATATCCCCCCTCACTCTTCTAGCTTCGAGTGATGGTAAGTCTAATTCCCTCAGCCTCTCATCATAACTGAGATTGCGTATTTCTGGCACCAGTGTGTGTGTGTGTGTGTGTGAATACCTAATTGTGATTACCTAATTGTGTTTACGGGAAAGAGCCCAAAGCTCGTATCTTCCCGTCTCCTGATCGGTTCCATTTTATACTTAGTGATACTTATCATACCTGTCCTTAAAACTATGGATTGAGATAGCATTAACTACCTCCCCGCTTAGCGAATTCCAATTATCAACTACTCTTACACTGAAAAAGTATTTCCCTACATCCTGCAAAGAAGTTTTCTTACGAAGCTTCAAACTATGACCTCTAGTTCTAGAGCCAGCCATATCAAAATATCGATCCCTATCCACTCTATCATAACCATGAAGGAATTTAAAGACTGTCACCATATCCCCCCTCACTCTTCTAGCTTCGAGTGATGGTAAGTCTAATTCCCTCAGCCTCTCATCATAACTGAGATTGCGTATTTCTGGCACCAGTTTCGTGGCATGTCTTTGAACTTTTTCAAGCTTAGCTATGTGCTTTTTCAAGTGTGGATTCCAAAAGGGGGCTGCATATTCGAGTTTTGGCCTCACATAGGTTACATAAATATTTCTGAACATTTCCTTGTCCATGTGCCTGAAGGCTACCCTTACATTTGATAAGAATGCATATGCCCTTACTATGCCATTTATATGTATTTCTGGAGACAAATCTGCCAGTATGTTTACTCCTAGATCTCTCTCATTTTCTGTCTCTTGAAGTTGTACTCCAGCCACCGAGTAGTCAAGCTTGGGCCTTCTTGCACTTGTACCCATTCTCATTACCTTACATTTTGAAGTATTGAATTTCATTAGCCACTTTTCCGACCACTCATGCATACTATTCTGATCCTCCTGAAGTTCTCTACCATTGTTCTCGTTTTTTACTTTCTTCACAATCTTTGCATCATCTGCAAATATATTCATGAATGAATTTACATACTCTGGTAGGTCATTTACATATACAAGGAACAAAAGTGGCCCTAAAATTGAACCCTGTGGAACTCCACTACTAACTCTTCTCCATTCAGACACTGAGTGTCTTACTCTAACCCTCTGTTCCTTTCCTTCTAAGTAAGTTTTTATCCATTCAAAAACATTTCCACCTATTCTAGCCATTGATTGCAGCTTCCTAATAAGTCTCCTATGTGGAACAGTGTCAAATGCTTTCTGGAAGTCTAGGAATATGCAATCTGCCCAGCCCTCTCTTTCCTGTAAGATTAAGCTTACCTCATCATAAAATTCTAATAAGTTTGTTACTGTTGATCTACCTTCTCTGAAGCCATGTTGCCTCACTGACAAAAAGTTGAAGGATTCCAAGTGAAGAGAGATATGTTTCCTTAGTAGTTTCTCCATAACTTTGCAAACTATGCTGGTCAAGGAAACTGGTCTATAGTTCAGAGCCGTATCCCTCCTTCCCCTTTTGAAGATAGGTATCACATTTGCTTGTTTCCAGCATCTTGGAATCTCCCCCGACTCCAGTGACTCCTTAAATATGATACGTAGTGCCACTGATATTGTGTTTGCGCATTTTTTAAGCACATGAGGGGATATGTCATCAGGACCTGTAGCTTTATGAACATCTAAATCCATCAGCGCTTTGCATACCTCTGTGGCTGTAAGGTTGATGTTCTCTAATACCGGCCCTTGAGCTTCTATCACTGCAATCTGAGGGGGTGGGGTATTTTCTAGTGTATATACTGACTGAAACTCCTTGTTCAATTCTTTGCAGATCTCTTCATCCGTCTCAGTGATGCTTCCATCCGCTCTCTTTAGCCTTAAAACCTGTTCTTTTACCTTCAGTTTTCCTCTGATAAAGCTGTGGAAAAGCTTGGGATTTTCTTTAGCCTTCCTGGTGAAGTCCCTCTCATAATCTGTCTCTGCCTCTCTCCTTTTACTTAGGTAGTCATTTCTTGCTCTTTTGTAGGTTTGCCAGGCATTTATGTTTTTTCTCCTCCTATACCTTTTCCAGCATTTGTCTCTCCACTCCTTAGCTCTTTTACACCCATTATCGAACCATTTCTCTCTGGCATGAATTACACCTACTTTGGTGACAGGTATGCAGCAATCTACTATCTTCCCATATTTCTCACAAAAGATGTCATACATTTCTTGTACAGATTTGTTGTAAAATAAGGTTCTCCAGTCAATAACTGCAAAAAACTCATTCATTTTGATGTAATCTCCTTTCGGATAGTTCCTCCTCATGTCCTCAGTGCCTCTACTCTCAGGAAGAATATCTCCAATGATATACTCCATCAACAACACACAGTGGTCACTCTTTCCAATTGGTGGTTCATACTCAATTTTTTCAATATCCAACACATTATCTGTGAACACTAGATCAAGTAGTGATGGCTCATCCCCACCCCTGGCCCTTGTTGGTTCCATTACATGTTGGTTTAGGAAATTCCCTTGTACGCAATCTAGGAATCTTGCCCCGAATGAGTCCTCACCACTGTGTGGGTCAAGATTTATCCAATCTATCTCTTTATGATTACAGTCTCCCATAATCAAAATCCTACATTTTTTTTCCCGTGCCATGTTAACAACTGAGTTTATGACTTCAATAGTACCTATATGACTTTCCTCATAAACTTCAAGCCTATTTTGGTTCCTTGGTGGGTTGTATACAACAGTTATTATAATGCTCTCTGACCCAGTATTTATGCGAGCAACAAGAAATTCCTTGAACTCACTTTCTATAGCCAAGTTTATTTCTTCAACTTGAATCCTTTCACTTATGAGCAGTGCTATCCCTCCACCAGTCCTCTCAGATCTTTCAACCCTTAGTATTCTGAAACCCTTAGGAAAAACTGTGACACTGTTTATGTCCTCACTCAACTTAGTCTCTGTAATTGCTACTATATCTGCCTTACTGCTGTGAATCCTATCTTTTAATTCTACTGCCTTACCAGCTAATCCATCAGCATTTGTGTATAACAATCTTAATGAGGCCTCATCCCCTGATCTTCTGTCATTATCTTCTTTATCTCCCCTTTGTCTGGAAGAACTCTGTAACAAAAATTTTTCTTCTCTTCTTCATTTCTTTCATCATTTAACCTTCTTGCCTCTTGCAACAAGTTTTTGATCGTTCCCATCTCTTCCTGTGTTCTGTATTGTCTAATGAACACTTCTTTGAATTCTTGAAGGTCTTTTAGACTTTTTTCTCAACAATATTTCCCTACATGTTTCCCCTCTCTCAAAGGTTACTTTTGTTGGTCTCGGCTTTCCTTCCCTCGAATATTTACCTAGTTGGTGTATGTTTACAATATCCTCAGGACCACAAACTACTCCAAGCTTTCTTATCAGGTCTACAACCCTAGCTTTATTTTCTTCAAGTCTCCCCTGCCATGTTGGCTCCTGGGATTCACTTATGCCTGAGATTACCACTGTCTTCTCCTTATCAAGTGCCTGTCTGATGAGTGGGTTTGCCCTTTCCATCACAACGTCTTTCATTTTTTCGATTACTGTCTCTTTATAGTCAACTGTTTGTATGTTTTCCAGTGCCACCACCTTTACAGCCTCTTTTACTGTATATGTGTATGTATGTATGTATATATATATATGTGTATGTATATATATATATATATATATATATATATATATATATATATATATATATATATATATATATATATATATATATATTATATATATATATATATATATATATATATATATATATATATATATATATATATATATATATATATATATATATATATATATATATATATATATATATATATATATATATATATATATATATATATATATATATATATATATATAATATATATATATATATATATATAATATATATATATATATATATATATATATATATATATTATATAGGGGCGAGGCTTCTCGTAGGTGTTCTGGCCTGGCCTGGGTTTCTAGCAGTGCATGTCCGGACTAAATGACGGTAGCAAGGCCTCGTCCCACGCCTGGCAAGGCAATTTTAGCGCTGCTTATCTCAAAATATACTGGTTTCAGAGCGTTTGCTCTTGCCGCTCATTGCTGGTTAGGGACAGTCAACTAAGTTCGTTTCGGGGCCTAGCATTCACCATGCGGCCAACCACTTGCCATACATTACAAATTCATTTCTCTCATTGAATAATAATTTTTAGTTTTCAAACCTATGCCCGAAAGATAACTGCATGGAATAATGAAAGATGATCTCGGTCTCATTTTTGATTGGCTCTGGGGAACGAGATAATGATTAGAAGAGACTGTTGGGGGCATCCGTTCTACGATGCGAGAGGTGAAATTCTATGACCGTCGTGGGACGAACAACAGCGAGAGCATTTGCCAAGAATGTCTTCATTGATAGGTTAGTTTTGCTCAACTCATTCCAGGTTTGGATGTGGAGCTTGGCCACGAAAGCATGTGCCAAGAATGCTGCATTGATCAAGTGTCCTGTGGGGCGGGCATAATATCAAAGAATAGCCTCACCGTATTCCCTGCGTGTCGTAAAAGGCGACTAAAAGTGGACGGGGCGGGGGGACTAGGAATCCCCCCCCTTGTACCAACCTCCTGTGAGGCATCAAAGAAGAGGGAGAGTAGAGGGGAGTATAACTGCTCCCCAAACTGTTTCTTTTTTGATGTCGGCTACCCCCACTTTTAAAGGGGAAACAGCCATGGTATATGTATGTATGTATGTATATTTTAATTCATACGAGGATTAGCAGACGATAAAACATAACAACAGCTGACAAAAAATAGGTCTAATATCATTTACTTGCATTTATGTAATTACATATTTTAATGGACTACTTGAACTATCACTATACATTGATGCTGACAGGGATTAAGCTCAATAAGATACTGCAAGAGCGAGAATGGGAAAACTATTGTATGTGCTATGTATGGGGAGCGGGCTGTAAAACGGAACCAGATGGTGTGACGTCACTGCCAATGTACTAGGCCATCTCTTTCAGAGGTTACGGTTAGATGCCCATAAAGCTACAGGTCCTAATGATATATCCTCTTATGTACTTAAGAAATGCGCTAAATTAATATCAGTAGCACTAAGTATCATATTTGAAAAGTTGCTGGAGTCAGGGGAGATCCCAAGATGCTTGAACTAGTGAATGTGGTACCCATCGTTTAAAATGGAAGGAGGGAAACTGTTCTAAGCTATAGACCTGTTTCCTTGACCAGCATAGTTTGCAAAGTTATGGAGAAACTACTAAGAAAACATATCTTCACCTGAAATCCTTCAACTTTTGGTCAGTGTGACAACATGGTTTCAGAGAAGGCAGATCAACAGTAACAAACTAGTTAGAATTTTATGATGAGGTAAGCTGAATCTTACAGGAGAGTGAGGGCTGGGCAGAATGCATATTCCTGGACTTACAGAAAACATTTGACATTGTTCCACATGGGAGTTATTAAGAAGCTGCAACCAATGGCAAGGATAGGTGGAAATGTTTTGGAATGGATAAGATCTTACTTTAAAGGAAGGGAACAGAGGGTTAGAGTAAGACACTCAAGTGTCTGAATGGTGAAGAGTTAGTAGTGGAGTTCCACAGGGTTCAGTTTTAGGGCCACTTTTGTTCCTTGTATATAAAAATGACCCACCAGAGTCTGTAAATTCATTCATGAATATATTTGCAGATGATGCAAAGATTGTGAAATAGTAAGAATCGAGAACAATGGTAGAGAACTTTCTGGAACACCTAAATAGTCTGTATGAGTGGTCAGAAAAGTGGCTAATGATATTCAGTACTTCAAAATGTAAGGTAATGAGAATGGGTACAAGTGCAAGAAGGCTCAAGCTTGACTACTCACTGACAGGAGTAGAACTGCAAGAGACAGAGCATGAGAGAGATCTAGGAGTAAACATACTGGCCGATTTGTCTCCAGATATGCATATAAATGGCATAGTAAGGGCAACATATTTTTTCTTAGCAAATGTAAGGGTAGCTTTCTGGCACATGGATAAGGAAATGTTCAGAAATATTCATGTAACCTATGTGAGGCCAAAGCTTGAATAAGCAGCTTCCTTTTGGAATCTGAACATGAAAAAGTATGTAGTTTAGCTGGAAAAAGTTCAAAGACATGCCATGAAACTGGTGCCAGAAATATGCAGTCTCAATTATGAGGAGAGGCTGAGGGAATTAGACTTACTATCACTCGAAGCTAGAAGAATGAGAGGGGATATTGTGATGGTTTTTAAAATCATTCATGGTTATGACAGAGTGGATAGAGATCGATATTTTGATATTGCTAGCACTAGAACAAAAGCTCATAGTTTGAAGCTTCACAGGAAAATTTCTTTACAGGAGGTAAGGAAATACTTTTTTTTTTTTTTTTTTTTTTTTTTTTTTAGTGCAAGAGTAGTTGATAATTGGAATTCGCTAAGTGAGGAGGAAGTTAATAATAACTCAATCCATAGTTTTAAGGACAAGTATGATAAGTATCACTAAGTGCAAAATGAAACCGACCAGGAGACAGGAAGTTGCGAGCTTGGGGCTCTTTTCTGTAAGCAAAATTAGGTAATTACAATTAGGTAATTACTATGAATGCAATACAAAGGAAAAAAGTGGGACCGAGTTTACTCATGCGCATTGCCCACTTATGTTTTCATTAAATTGGGGCAAAAAAGAGCCAGAGTTGAATTACTTGTAGTTGATGATATAATTAGCATCCACACCCAAGGAATAGCAAAGGCTGTTAATTTGTTAAAGTCTAATGGTGAAATGTTGGCTGATGAAGATATAAATAGTAACACACTTGAGAATATTAGCATTGTCATTGGTTTCTTGTATTTTAGTCAGTTTGTTAGTTGGTATTAACAAATGGGATGTCTATAATTTGATGGAAACATCGAGTGGTGTCATGTTGTACCGTCGTATTCCTTATTGTGTGCAGCATGAACACAGTAACGTACAAAACCAACTTCTTTTGCAAGTAGGAACACAGTTATTGTCTATTACTACATAAGTCTTGATTGAAGAGGCCATAGAGCCTGTAAATAAATTATAAGAGCTAGAAAGTATTGGATTAAAGGACCAAGAAGTGAGTTATGAGGATAAAACTACACTTGGAAGTTTTACAGGTTCTGTTCCATGGAATCCTATCCACCCTACTCTCCCACACAATTTTCAGAGAGCCTTTGGCCAAATGAAGTTTTTGGTAGAACAGTTGAAGAAGGTATTGGAGCATTTCTGTGTGAATAATTTGATAGATGCTTGTATTTGTGAAGATAAACAGCTTCATATATTCAATATTGCAGATGAAAAGTTGGCAAAGGCCGAAATATCACTGCAAACATGGAATTCCTACAGAACAAAGCTTCAAAGGGTACTGGATCAGTGCTTTTAGGAAAGTCCTAGATCTCATGAAGTAGCAGTCTTAAGTATGATCTGGAATGTTAATACAAGCAAGTTGTCTTTGAAAGGTCTGGACCTTAACGTCAAGCTGTCCAAAACAAAACAAACTTTATTTATTTCCATTTCATTATACAATGGGTATTCGTCAGCCGGGGCAAGCCCCAACCCCCCACTGTGGTGTCCAACCACAGCAGTTCCTGCCAGTAAACAGCTTAAACTCTCGGTCTTGGACGGGAACCGATCTTTCGTCCTCGTGAATGCGAGGCCAGCGCGTTACCACTGTACTAGCCAGGGTTGAAGAATTATGGACTTGCTTAATCCTCGATGATGAATAGTAGCACTAATGGAGGCCTCCTTTTTTCTTTTTTGGAAGGACCCAGGATGTCTTGATTATATTTCAAGACAATTTATGTCAACATACATATGCAAGTGTTGTTTGTATGACAGTTTCGTAGTTATTGTAGCTTGTGTGTATGTCTATACATGTGCGGACACAGTATGCATACCTGTTCATTTATATTAAGTATTCACGCATATTTGCATGTATAATTTGTAGTTTAATATTTAGGCTAGCTGTAGAAGAGAGAGAGAGAGAGAGAGAGAGAGAGAGAGAGAGAGAGAGAGAGAGAGAGAGAGAGAGAGAGAGAGAGAGAGAGAGAGAGAGAGAGAGAGAGAGAGAGAGAGAGAGAGAGTAATCTGAAAAGCTGAAAATTACTGCGCTTGTACAAACAAAGAGCCATTGTGTGTACTTAACATTATTTCCCTCTGTTTTTCCGCCTAACGGGAGGAAACCATAGTTAGCCCCTGGTATCAGGGACCCCTACAGAGGAGGGAAGTTTGTGAGACACTTTGTGGAAAAAAGTTAGTTGTCCTCGTGAGACACTACAAGACACTCATGTTGAAGTACGCTTGTTAGAGATACATGGACTAAGACATTCGAACTTGATTACGAGTCCCATGATTGTTTGTCTTTTGTTGTCTACATCTGGGCTTCAAGATAGATGAGTACATAATATACTTATTTCTAACAATGTTTATAAGTATGTGATTACCTAATTGTGTTTACGGGAAAGAGCCCAAAGCTCGTATCTTCCCATCTCCTGATCGGTTCCATTTTCTACTTAGTGATACTTATCATACCTGTCCTTAAAACTATGGATTGAGATAGCATTAACTACCTCCTCGCTTAGCGAATTCCAATTTTCAACTACTCTTACACTGAAAATGTATTTCCTTACATCCTGCAAAGAAGTTTTCTAACGAAGCTTCAAACTATGACCTCTAGTTCTAGAGCCAGCCATATCAAAATATCGATCCCTATCCACTCTATCATAACCATGAAGGAATTTAAAGACTGTCACCATATATCCCCCCTCACTCTTCTAGCTTCGAGTGATGGTAAGTCTAATTCCCTCAGCCTCTCATCATAACTGAGATTGCGTATTTCTGGCACCAGTTTCGTGGCATGTCTTTGAACTTTTTCAAGCTTAGCTATGTGCTTTTTCAAGTGCGGATTCCAAAAGGGGGCTGCATATTCGAGTTTTGGCCTCACATAGGTTACATAAATATTTCTGAACATTTCCTTGTCCATGTGCCTGAAGGCTACCCTTACATTTGATAAGAATGCATATGCTGCCCTTACTATGCCATTTATATGTATTTCTGGAGACAAATCTGCCAGTATGTTTACTCCTAGATCTCTCTCATTTTCTGTCACTTGAAGTTGTACTCCAGCCACCGAGTAGTCAAGCTTGGGCCTTCTTGCACTTGTACCCATTCTCATTACCTTACATTTTGAAGTATTGAATTTCATTAGCCACTTTTCTGACCACTCATGCAGATTATTTAGATCCTCCTGAAGTTCTCTACCATTGTTCTCGTTTTTCACTTTCTTCACAATCTTTGCATCATCTGCAAACATATTCATGAATGAATTTACAGATTCTGGTAGGCCATTTACATATACAAGGAACAAAAGTTGCCCTAAAACTGAACCCTGTGGAACTCCACTACTAACTCTTCTCCATTCAGACACTGAGTGTCTTACTCTAACCCTCTGTTCCCTTCCTTCTAAGTAAGTTTTTATCCATTCCAAAACATTTCCACCTATTCTAGCCATTGATTGCAGCTTCCTAATAAGTCTCCCATGTGGAACAGTGTCAAACGCTTTCTGGAAGTCTAGGAATATGCAATCTGCCCAGCCCTCTCTTTCCTGTAAGATTAAGCTTACCTCATCATAAAATTCTAATAAGTTTGTTACTGTTGATCTACCTTCTCTGAAGCCATGTTGCCTCACTGACAAAAAGTTGAAGGATTCCAAGTGAAGAGAGATATGTTTCCTTAGTAGTTTCTCCATAACTTTGCAAACTATGCTGGTCAAGGAAACTGGTCTATAGTTCAGAGCCGTATCCCTCCTTCCCTTTTTGAAGATAGGTATCACATTTGCTTGTTTCCAGCATCTTGGAATCTCCCCCGACTCCAGTGACTCCTTAAATATGATACTTAGTGCCACTGATATTGTGTTTGCGCATTTTTTAAGCATATGAGGGGATATGTCATCAGGACCTGTAGCTTTATGAACATCTAAATCCATCAGCGCTTTGCATACCTCTGTGGCTGTAAGGTTGATGTTCTCTAATACCGGCCCTTGAGCCTCTATTACTGCAATCTGAGGGGGTGGGGTATTTTCTACTGTAAATACTGACTGAAACTCCTTGTTCAATTCTTTGCAGATCTCTTCATCCATCTCAGTGATGCTTCCATCTGCTCTCTTTAGCCTTAAAACCTGTTCTTTTACCTTCAGTTTTCCTCTCATAAAGCTGTGGAAAAGCTTGGGATTTTCTTTAGCCTTCCTGGTGATGTCCCTCTCATAGTCTCTCTCTGCCTCTCTCCTTTTACTTAGGTAGTCATTTCTTGCTCTTTTGTAGGTTTGCCAGGCATTTATGTTTTTTCTCCTCCTATACCTTTTCCAGCATTTGTCTCTCCACTCCTTAGCTCTTTTACACACATTATCGAACCATTTCTCTCTGGCATGAATTACACCTACTTTGGTGACAGGTATGCAGCAATCTACTATCTTCCCATATTTCTCACAAAAGATGTCGTACATTTCTTGTACAGATTTGTTGTAAAATAAGGTTCTCCAGTCAATAACTGTAAAAAGCTCATTAATTTTGATGTAATCTCCTTTCCGATAGTTCCTCCTCATGTCCTCAGTGCCTCTACTCTCAGGAAGAATATCTTCAATGATATACTCCATCAACAACACACAGTGGTCACTCTTTCCAATTGGTGGTTCATACTCAATTTTTTCAATATCTAACACATTATCTGTGAACACTAGATCAAGTAGTGATGGCTCATCCCCACCCCTGGCCCTTGTTGGTTCCATTACATGTTGGTGTAGGAAATTCCCTTGTACGCAATCTAGGAATCTTGCCCCGAATGAGTCCTCACCACTGTGTGGGTCAAGATTTATCCAATCTATCTCTTTATGATTACAGTCTCCCATAATCAAAATCCTACATTTTTTCCCCATGTCATGTTAACAACTGAGTTTATGACTTCAATAGTACCTATATGACTTTCCTCATAAACTTCAAGCCTATTTTGGTTCCTTGGTGGGTTGTATACAACAGTTATTATAATGCTCTCTGACCCAGTATTTATGCGAGCAACAAGAAATTCCTTGAACTCACTTTCTATAGCCAAGCTTATTTCTTCGACTTGAATCCTTTCACTTATGAGCAGTGCTATCCCTCCACCAGTCCTCTCAGATCTTTCAACCCTTAGTATTCTGAAACCCTTAGGAAAAACTGTGACACTGTTTATGTCCTCACTCAACTTAGTCTCTGTAATTGCTACTATATCTGCCTTACTGTTGTGAATCCTATCTTTTAATTCTACTGCCTTACCAGCTAATCCATCAGCATTTGTGTATAACAATCTTAATGAGGCCCCATCCCCTGATCTTCTGTCATTATCTTCTTTATCTCCCCTTTGTCTGGAAGAACTCTGTAATGAAAATTTTTCTTCTCTTCTTCATTTCGTTCATCATTTAACCTTCTTGCCTCTTGCAACAAGTTTTTGATCTTTCCCATCTCTTCCTGTGTTCTGTACTGTCTAATGAACACTTTTTTGAATTCTTGAAGGTCTTTTAGACTTTTTTTTCTCAACAATATTTCCCTACATGTTTCCCCTCTCTCAAAGGTTACTTTTGTTGGTCTCGGCTTTCCTTCCCTCGAATATTTACCTAGTTGGTGTATGTTTACAATATCCTCAGGACCACATACTACTCCAAGCTTTCTTATCAGGTCTACAACCCTAGCTTTATTTTCTTCAAGTCTCCCCTGCCATGTTGGCTCCTGGGACTCACTTATGCCTGAGATTACCACTGTCTTCTCCTTATCAAGTGCCTGTCTGATGAGTGGGTTTGCCCTTTCTATCACAACGTCTTTCATTTTTTCGATTACTGTCTCTTTATAGTCAACTGTTTGTATGTTTTACAGTGCCACCACCTTTACAGTCTCTTTTACTGCCACATTCCCCTTTAGTGCATCAGCAAAGGAAGTTTTCATGGCATCATTTTCCATATTCAGCTCCTGGAACTCTTTTCTGAACTGTTCAATGTTTTCCTTAATCTGGACATTCCAAGCAGCAATCTCGTCTCTCTCAGAAGAGAGCGATTACCTAATTGTGTTTACGGGAAAGAGCCCAAAGCTCATATCTTACCATCTCCTGATCGGTTCCATTTTCTACTTAGTGATACTTATCATACCTGTCCTTAAAACTATGGATTGAGATAGCATTAACTACCTCCTCGCTTAGCGAATTCCAATTTTCAACTACTCTTACACTGAAAAAATATTTCCTTACATCCTGCAAAGAAGTTTTCTTACGAAGCTTCAAACTATGACCTCTAGTTCTAGAACCAGCCATATCAAAATATCGATCCCTATCCACTCTATCATAACCATGAAGGAATTTAAAGACTGTCACCATATCCCCCCTCACTCTTCTAGCTTCGAGTGATGGTAAGTCTAATTCCCTCAGCCTCTCATCATAACTGAGATTGCGTATTTCTGGCACCAGTTTCGTGGCATGTCTTTGAACTTTTTCAAGCTTAGCTATGTGCTTTTTCAAGTGCGGATTCCAAAAGGGGGCTGCATATTCGAGTTTTGGCCCTACATAGGTTACATAAATATTTCTGAACATTTCCTTGTCCATGTGCCTGAAGGCTACCCTTACATTTGCTAAGAAAGCATATGCTGCCCTTACTATGCCATTTATATGTATTTCTGGAGACAAATCTGCCAGTATGTTTACTCCTAGATCTCTCTCATTTTCTGTCACTTGAAGTTGTACTCCAGCCACCGAGTAGTCAAGCTTGGGCCTTCTTGCACTTGTACCCATTCTCATCACCTTACATTTTGAAGTATTGAATTTCATTAGCCACTTTTCTGACCACTCATGCAGGCTATTTAGATCTTACTGAAGTTCTCTACCATTGTTCTCGTTTCCTACTTTCTTCACAATCTTTGCATCATCTGCAAACATATTCATGAATGAATTTACAGACTCTGGTAGGTCATTTACACTGTGACGGACAGAATGAGTTCATAATAGTAGAACACTCGTAGGTAGAATATATGTTAGAAAATTGAATTCTGCATGAGGAATTTTTAATATAAGGTGAGGAGAGTTTACAAATTAATTCACATGTCAACAGTATATACATGTATGATTATGCATGTGATAATAATTTTATATATATATATATATATATATATATATATATATATATATATATATATATATATATATATATATATATATATATATATATATATATATATATATATATATATATATATATATATATATATATATATATATATATATATATATATATATATATATATATATATATATATATATATATATATATATATATATATATATATATATATATATATATATATATATATATATATATATATATATATATATATATATATATATATATATATATATATATATATATATATATATATATATGAGTGTGACACCGGGACAGGCAAAACCTGCCCTCATCAATAAAGGCCCGGGCATGAGAAAATACCAAGATGAAGGATAAGAAAAAGGCTAAGGACAAGGCAGAAATGAGGTAATGTCACACAAAGGTAAACGACAGGCAGAAAAAACAGTCAAAGTACAGAGGACCCAGGGATATGGAGGACTAGGCCCTGAGATGATGTTAAATCAGCTTTTTGAAGGATGATAGGTCATAAGAATTAGGAAAGATAGAAGGAGAAAGAGAGTTCCAGAGTCTGGAGGTAAATGGGAAGCAGCAGTTGCTGCACCGACCAATCTACAAGCTATAAATCTCCACACAGTACCTCTAAGATGAGGTTGCTTGACGAGTGTTATGCGGCCTCGGCAGTTGGGGGGGATGCAACTCGCCAACTCATCAGAGCAGCGATGGAAGTAGTAGCAATAGAAAAGAGAAAGGGAAGATACCTTGCGATGAAAAGAGAGAGAATCCAGACTAGAAGTAAGGGAAGGATCATTAATGAGTCTGACTGCCTTAGATTTAACCCTATCAAGAAGATAAGTATAAGAAGCAGCACCCCAGATGTGTGAGCAGCATGCTAAGCAGGGACGAATAAGACCTTTATAAATTTTAAGTAACTGTAATGACGAAAAGTAATGGCAAAAACGAAACAAAACCGCCAATTACTTGGATGAAGATTTAGAAATTTGGATTATGTGATTCCTCCAATACAAGATAGAGGTTATATGGATTCCTAATAGTTGATAGAATTAAGAGGGTATATTATGTTAGTTTCGAAGACCATTGGGTTATCAGGAGGAGAAGATAAAGATATAGCCAGAAACTGTGTCTCGGAGGCATTGAATTTAACTAAATTTTGAGTGCCTCACTCAGATATTCTCTGCAAATCGGAGTTGAGATTAGAAAAAAGAGTGATACGAGACTGATTACGAGTAGCAGATGAAGGTTGTGAAGAAAAGGCAGAGGAAAAGTGAAGGGTAGAATCATCAGCAAAGGCATGAAGAAGTGAGGAAGATGGGGACTGTAGAAGATCATTGATGAAGAGAAGGAACAGAGTAAGTAAAAGAACAGGGACCCGTGGAACACCACTGGTAACAGAGAAAGGGCTAAATGTCGCACCATTAACAACTACAGATATAAAATGGTGAGTAAGAAAACTGAAACTCAGAGAACAGAAAGAAGGGGTAAAGCCATAGGCAGGGAGTTTGACCAACAGAGCCTTGTGCCAGACTCTGTCAAAAGCCTTAGAGATATCAAGGGTGACGACAAAGGATTCCCCATGGTTCCTCAGAGAAGATGACCATACATGAGTAAGATAGGACAGGAGATCACCAGTGGGTCTTGCCTTGCGGTAGCCGTACTGATGATTGGAGATAAGTGAGTTAGATTCAAGGTGTTTCAAGAGGTCAGCATTGAGCAAAGTTTTGAAAACTTTATCAATAGAGGAGGTTAGGGCGATAGGTCAGTAGTTTGAAGGAATAGAGCGGTCACCCCTCTTAGGAACAGGTTGAACTAGAGCATGCTTCCAAGATGAGGAATAGACACTGGTTGACAGGATGAGTTGAAAAAGATGGCAAAGCACAGGAGCCAGTTCATCTGCAAACTTCTTAAGGAACCTTGCAGGGATACCATCGGAACCAGGTGCCTTGTTCGTCTTTAGTGAGCAAAGGACCTTATGAACTTTTCGTGACGAAAGGATAGGGGAGGGCATAGGGTTAGAGAGGGGTAAAGATGAGGAACATGTACACTGGAATCGATTATAGAAGAGTTGGCAGAAAAATGAGAGGCAAAGAGAGTGGCTTTGTCAGTGGGAGAGCAAGCTATAGAACCATCAGAACGAATGAGAGGGGAGAGCTTGAGTTACAGAAGTTTTTGGCTAGGGACCAAATGCATTTGTCAGTGGGAGAGGAGTTAAGGTCATTAACTTTTCTTCTTATAAAGGAAGCCTTAGACCTTCAAATCCGAGCAGTACAGTGATTCTTAGATACAATAAAAGCAGAGAGAGTTAAATCGGAAGGAGAGGCTTGGTAAGATCGGTGTGCCCAATTCCTTGCCTTGATAGCCATGGAGCAAGCATGGTCAAACTAAGGTTTAGGCTTTAGAGGGAGAGAAAGGTTTTGTAGAAGAGGGGATGTACACCTCCATTCCCATGGTCATGATCTCAGCAACTTTTAGAGCTACCTGAGCAGGGAAGCGGGACCAAAAGCAGTAGTCATCCCAAGGAAAGTCAAAGAGGAAGTTATGCAAATTTTCATGTTGGGTACGCTCAAAGTGCCAAAGGCGGCTCTGAGTAGGAGGGATTGGTGGATGTGGAGAGAAAATGGAAGAGATTGAGATTATAGATTGGTCAGATTTACCAAGAGGGGAAAGCACAGAATAAGAGTAGTTTGAAGGGTTAAAAGTGAGAAATAGGTCAAGAGTGTTTGCTGCATGTTCGTTACGATCAGGAACACGAGTAGGATGTTTGATAATTTGCTCCAGATCGTGAGTAATAGAGAAAGTAAAAGCCTCACTTCCTCCCACATCAGAGTGAGATGAATGAAGCCACTCACTGTGATGTATATTGAAGTCTCCAATGTAGAGAGCTTCGGCATGTGGGTGAGAAGATAGCAAGGACTCATGGTATGATGAGAGATATTCAAAGAAAGATACAAACTCAGTGGAGTTTGGAGAACAGTAGCAGAAGCAAAGGAAAATAGGATTTAATTTCTAGATCATTTGTAGGCCTCTACAGAAGCCATATCAGGATATCCAAACTAAGGTTGTTATGAGACTGAAGGTTCATAACAAATAGGAAGTCCTCCACAACTATAGTTTTGCAAATTCAAATAAAGAAGGGTAGTACATAGTCAAGTTTAGGTTTTGCATATTATATAAAAAAAATTAGATTCCTTTGTCTCTATGTCGAAAGGCCACCTTCATGTTTGCTTAAAAAGCATGCACTTCCTTACACTATACAGTTTATATATTTGGAGATAGATCTATTTCCACAATGGCTCAGATTACTTTCATTTTTAGTGGCCTTTTTATAGCTACTAATTCTCGTTACTTTACATTTTGTAGTACTTATCAGTCTTGTTACTGATCATTCTTGTCCTTTCTTGAAGTTTTTAGGCCTCTCTTAAACTCTTTGCAGCTATTTTCAGCTCCTCTTCATTTTTAAATAAATTTGATGTTCTGCTAAGACACTGAAATAAACATTTACAACTCCTGGCAGGTCATTTTTATATAACAGGTACTTAAGTAACCCTAAAACTGTTCTTAATGCATACCAAATGCTAACATTTTGAACATGACACTGCGTAACTTCCTCTGATCCTTTGTTCTCTTCTTGAAAAAGTTTTTATCGACTTAACGACAGTTTCACTAATTCTTGTCTTTGCCTGCAGTTTACTGAAAAAATTGTCTCATTGGGTTGTTTCAAATATCTCTTAAAATTCTAGAAAAATTCATGTAGCCCAGTCCCCTCTTTATTGTAAGGTGAGGCTTCCTTCATCATAAACTTTATCAATTTAGCTAATTTAGTCCTGATTTCTTTGAAGCCATGTTGTTCATTGGCAATAAGCTATATGATTCCAAGTGGACACTTGAAAATAGGCACATAGACTAACATGTTACCAGCGCATTGAATCTCTATATTTCTGGAACTTGTGAATAATTATGCAACATGCTGTTGATATTGGTGTAGTATTATCAATAGCACTTTGTGTGAGGGGAAGAGGTGGAATATCTACAAGAATCACGAGATGTGCTTTGGTAATACTAATGTTTGGAATCATTGTCACTGAAGGAGGATCTCAGAGAGAGACAGCTGGAGGAGGAGCAAGTGATGGACCGGAACCAGTGGAGACGACTAGTGAAGAGATGCGACCCCATATGAAAATGGGAACGCAAATAGAGGAAGAAGAAGAAGAAGATTGTCATTAAAGTTGAAATAGGTCTAGAGTATCAAGGAAAGAGACTTCTTCATGCCTGCATCATATCTGCTATCACAGATATTGTATTATCACCCTCCCTCTTGATCACGAAATGGGATTGAAAGTCAGGGCCCAATCAGGAAGTGTCCTGATCTAATGTTTACATTAAAAAAAAAAAACAGGCTGTGTCCTGACAAACCTGATTATATCTTTATAAAAACTACCCAGGGTGCACGTGCACTTTTTTCAGTCTGCATCAACTGAATATAAATTAACCATTTTGATCAATAAAGTAAGTCTTCACTGAAGTCTTCAAAATGTAACTTTTTCACTTTACTACTTGCCTTGCCACTGACTCGCACACTAAGTTTCTCCTTGGGAAAAGAGGAACTACTGAGTTTACACTGGACGTATGATACGCAGCATAGAATATAATATATGAAGTACACTTTTTGTTGGTGATCCAGGTTGGTTATGAATGACAAGTCTTTGGATGAAACTTTTGTGGCTGGGTATAAAGTTGCCTATGCTAATTCGCACTTCATTTGGTGAGTTGGGTTATAAGGATATGATTCATGCCTATGTCATTGCAATGAGTTTCTTTAGAGTTGACCAGGCATTTGTTTGTAACGTCCACAAGTAGGCAGTGGTTTGTGAGGAAGTCACTTCCCACATCCGTGTCAGTTACATCCACAGAGAGTGAGAGTTGGGTGTTAGAGGTTGGAAAGATCAGTAATTACCTAATTATAATTACCTAATTGTGTATACGGGATAGATCCGGATGGTTCATAACTCCCCATCTCATGGATGATTTCATTCTTATACTTGGTGATACCTATGAAATTTGTCCTAAATACTATGAACGCAGTTAGTATTAAGTACCTACTTGCATAGTGAATTTCAATCATCAACTATTCTTACACTTTAAAAGTACTTGTAACGTCCACAAGTAGGCAATGGTTTGTGAGGAAGTCGCTTCCCACAGCTGTGTCATTTGTATACGGGAAAGAGCCATATGGTTTCTTAACTCCCCATCTCATGGATGGTTCCATTCTTATACGTGGTGATACCTATGACATTTGTCCTAAAAACTATGAATGCAGTTAGTATTAAGTACCTACTTGCATAGTGAATTTCAATTATCAACTATTCTTACACTTTAAAAGTACTTGTAACGTCCACAAGTAGGCAATGGTTTGTGAGGAAGTCGCTTCCCACAGCCATGTCATTTACATCCATAGAGAGTGAGAGTTGGGTGTTAGAGGTTAGAAAGATCAGTAATTACCTAATTGTGTATACTGGAAAGAGCTGGATGGTTCATAACTCCCCATCTCATGGATGGTTCCATTCTTATACTTGGTGATACCTATGACATTTGTCCTAAAAACTATGAATGCAGTTAGTATTAAGTACCTACTTGCATAGTGAATTTCAATCATCAACTATTCTTACACTTTAAAAGTACTTGTAACGTCCACAAGTAGGCAATGGTTTGTGAGAAAGTCGCTTCCCACATCCGTGTCATTTACATCCATAGACAGTGAGAGTTGGGTGTTAGAGGTTAGAAAGATCAGTAACTACCTAATTGTAATTACCTAATTGTGTATACTGGAAAGAGCCGTATGGTTTATAACTCCCGATCTCATGGATGGTTCCATTCTTATACGTGATGATACCTATGACATTTGTCCTAAAAACTATGAACGCAGTTAGTATTAAGTACCTACTTGCATAGTGAATTTCAATCATCAACTATTCTTACACTTTAAATGTACTTGTAACGTCCACAAGTAGGCAGAGGTTTGTGAGGAAGTCGCTTCCCACAGCTGTGTCATTAGTATACGTGAAAGAGCCGTATGGTTCATAACTCCCCATCTCATGGATGGTTCCATTCTTATACGTGGTGGTACCTATGACATTTGTCCTATTAAGTACCTACTTGCATAGTGAATTTCAATCATCAACTATTCTTACACTTTAAAAGCACTTGTAACGTCCACAAGTAGGCAGTGGTTTGTGAGGAAGTCGCTTCCCACAGCCGTGTCATTTACATCCATAGAGAGTGAGAGTTGGGTGTTAGAGGTTGGAAAGATCAGTAATTACCTAGTTGTAAATACCTAATTGAGTATACGGGAAAGAGCCGGATGGTTCATAACTCCCCATCTCATGGATGGTTCCATTCTTATACGTTGTGATACCTATGACATTTGTCCAAAAAACTATGAATGCAGTTAGTATTAAGTACCTACTTGCATAGTGAATTTTAATCATCAACTATTCTTACACTTTAAAAGTACTTGTAACGTCCACAAGTAGGCATTGGTTTGTGACGAAGTCGCTTCCCACAGCCATGTCATTTACATCCATAGAGAGTGAGAGTTGGGTGTTAGAGGTTAGAAAGATCAGTAATTACTTAATTGTAATTACCTTATTTGTTTATACGGGTAAAAGCCGTATGGTTCATAACTCCCCATCTCATGGGTGGTTCCATTCTTATACGTGGTGATACCTATGACATTTGTCCTAAAAGCTATGAATGCAGTTAGTATTAAGTACTTACTTGCATAGTGAATTTCAATCATCAACTATTCTTACACTTTAAAAGTACTTGTAACGTCCACAAGTAGGCAATGGTTTGTGAGGAAGTCGCTTCCCACAGCCGTGTCATTTACATCCATAGAGAGTGAGAGTTGGGTGTTAGAGGTTAGAAAGTTCAGTAATTACCTAATTGTAATTACCTAATTGTGTATACTGGAAAGAGCCGTATGGTTCATAACTCCCCATCTCATGGATGGTTCCATTTTTATACGTGGTGATACCTATGACATTTGTCCTAAAAACTATGAATGCAGTTAGTATTAAGTACCTACTTGCATAGTGAATTTCAATCATCAACTATTCTTACACTTTAAAAGTACTTGTAACGTCCACAAGTAGGCATTGGTTTGTGAGGAAGTCGCTTCTCACATCCGTGTCATTTGCATCCATAGAGAGTGAGAGTTGGGTGTTAGAGGTTAGAAAGATCAGTAATTACCTAATTGTAAGTACCTTATTTGTTTATACGGGTAAAAGCCGTATGGTTCATAACTCCCCAACTCATGGGTGGTTCCATTCTTATACGTGGTGATACCTATGACATTTGTCCTAAAAACTATGAATGCAGTTAGTATTAAGTACCTACTTGCATAGTGAATTTCAATCATCAACTATTCTTACACTTTAAAAGTACTTGTAACGTCCACAAGTAGGCAATTGTTTGTGAGGAAGTCGCTTCCCACAGCCGTGTCATTCACATCCATAGAGAGTGAGAGTTAGGTGTTAGAGGTTAGAAAGATCAGTAATTACCTAATTTAATTACCTAATTGTGTATATTGGAAAGAGCCGTATTGTTCGTAACTCCCCATCTCATGGATGGTTCCATTCTTATACGTGGTGATACCTATGACATTTGTCCTAAAAACTATGAATGCAGTTAGTATTAAGTACCTACTTGCATAGTGAATTTCAATCATCAACTATTCTTACACTTTAAAAGTACTTGTAACGTCCACAAGTAGGCAGAGGTTTGTGACGAAGTCGCTTCCCACAGCTGTGTCATTTGTATATGTGAAAGAGCTGTATGGTTCATAACTCCCCATCTCATGGATGGTTCCATTCTTATGCGTGGTGATACCTATGACATTTGTCCTATTAAGTACCTACTTGCATAGTGAATTTCAATCATCAACTATTCTTACACTTTAAAAGCACTTGTAACGTCCACAAGTAGGCAGTGGGGTGTGGGGAAGTCGCTTCCCACAGCCGTGTCATTTACATCCATAGAGAGTGAGAGTTGGGTGTTAGAGGTTGGAAAGATCAGTAGTTACCTAGTTGTAATTACCTAATTGTGTATATTGGAAAGAGCCGGATGGTTCATAACTCCCCATCTCATGGATGGTTCCATTCTCATACGTTGTGATACCTATGACATTTGTCCAAAAAAATATGAATGCAGTTAGTATTAAGTACCTACTTGCATAGTGAATTTCAATCATCAACTATTCTTACACTTTAAAAGTACTTGTAACGTCCACAAGTAGGCATTGGTTTGTGACGAAGTCGCTTCCCAAAGCCGTGTCATTTACTTCCATAGAGAGTGAGAGTTGGGTGTTAGAGGTTAGAAAGATCAGTAATTACCTAATTGTAATTACCTTATTTGTTTATACGGGTAAAAGCCGTATGGTTCATAACTCCCCATCTCATGGGTGGTTCCATTCTTATACGTGGTGATACCTATGACTTGTGTCCTAAAAACTATGAATGCAGTTAGTATTAAGTACCTACTTGCATAGTGAATTTCAATCATCAACTATTCTTACACTTTAAAAGTACTTCCTTACTGTTATATTTCGTACCTGTTCAAAATTAGTAGATGGTTGTAGAGCTCTATGAAGCCTTGTAATTGTGTATGATGTGTAGTCATTATAATACATTCCCCATTCTCGTCTCTAGTGTTATGGAGATGAAGTGGGGTGGATATGTATACACAACTATAGTGTAACTGCTTTTATTTCATTGACACCATATGTAGAAGAGTATAAATTCTAAAACTAAACAAAGTATATAAATGACATGAGAACAATCAATAATACTGAATAATACTGGAACAGTTTTAAGAAGGATCGAAACAATTGTAAGAAGTAAATAAACATATTATATGTGTAAGAAGGATCAAAACAATTGTAAGAAGGAAATAAATATATTATATGTGGTTGTCAAACCTAAATAATAAAAAACCCTTCCTGAGTGTACAACAGAAAAGTTAACACTAGTTAAAGAGGAATCTTAGACACAACACGTCCTTCACCCTTAAAAGAATTTTGAGTACATGTATGGGCATATGCAAAATATGTCTTGTCTTAATATCAGTAATATCATAATATCATGCGTACTTACAAATCTAATTTCTTAGGAGCTATTCCCCTGGTTGCCCTATCAGGAAGTACCCAGTGTGCAACTGGACTCTGGTGTAAAGACACTGTTAATGTGTCTGCTGAGAATGAAACCTCTGTGTTCGTTGCTGGTTCCACTACATTTCTGGGATGAAGAGTTTGTTAAGTATCATACTGATCTCCTGAGAGGTGCCTATTATCAGACCAACAAGGCTTTGACTGATCAGTGTGTCTCCTCATTACATTCCCATCTACTGGAACATCATAATGCATACTCCCAACCTTTCATGTAATTTCTCCAGGTATCCACTTGTCTGGTGTTGTGTATGATCGCACAAGTACTGTAGATGAAAGTTGAAAGTGTCGTATCTCCTTTTGGTGTTGTAATTGCGTTCAGTCTTTGTTCTGCTGATCATTAAGAAAATCGGACGAGATCTAACTTAGTCATAATCCTCTCCCCATCAACAAAACTGAAGGTGCCATACCCGTACTTGCATGCGGAGTTGTTCGATAACTAAAGAGAAATTTACTTATGCTAGTAGGAACAGTAGCATGCGAGGCTTGTCGACATTTCATATTATGCTTAAATGTCTGCACAAATCTTTCAGCCTCCCCATTTGTGGCAGGATGATACAGTGCAGAAAAGGTATGTAGAATACCATTTACATCCAAAAAAATCTTTGAATTCCTGGAAAGAAAACTGAGGACCATTAGCAGATACTATGCACTCTGGCAGACCATGGGCTGCAAAAAAGCAGCATTAGTGCTTTGATAGTGCAAAGTGAGGTAGTTGACTACACTGGAATGATCTCTTGCCATTTACTGTACGCAATTCACAACAATTAAGTAAGAATATCCAGGAATGGGCCGGCAAAATCAATGTGTAGCTGTTGCCAAGAAGGTCTAGTATATTTCCAGGGATGCAAATGTGCTGGTTTTGAATGATTTTGATTGATGAAACAAGCTGTACATTTCTGAACAGACATTTCAATGTCCTTGTCCATCCCTGGCCAGCACATGTAACTTCTAACTATTGCTTTAGATTTTGCAATACCCTGGTGATCATCATGTAGGTCGGTCTTACTTGTTCCCTAAGCTCCTTAGGAACAATTACTCTGGCTCCACTTTATACACAATCCTGTTCCGCACTAAGTTCATACCATACTGCCACATATGGTTTACATTCTTCCTGAGTCATTGGTGAACCTCGGCCAGTAAGTACATGCTGAAGTACCTTGGACAATATTGGATCCTGTTTTGTGATCTTAGCTATATGTTTAGCTGTTATAGGTAATTTGTAGCTGTCTAACCACAAAATACTGACATTATGATCTGAAGGAGGTTTGTCTATGGGTAAGCGAGATAGTGTGTCTGCATTTCCCATCTTGGTAGCAGACATGTACCCTAATGTATAATCATAAGCTGCCAAAATGATATCCCACCTTTGCAGTCATGCAGTGACTCGAGTAGGTAATCCTGCTTTTGCACCTAAAATGGCTATTAATGGTTTGTGGTCAGTGACCAACTTAAATTCCTTCTTGCTGTATAGGTATGTGGAATTTCTTTACAGCATACACTAGTGCAAGGCCCTCCTTTTCAATTTGTGAATAGTTTCTTTCTGCCTTTTTCAACAATCTAGATGCATAAGCTATTGGCCTTTCTGTGCCGTCGGGCATAACATGAGCTAAAATTGTACCTAAGCCTACTTGTGAGGTGTCACACACTAGTTTTACCGGCAAGTCCATTTTGAAATGTGTCAAGAACTTTTGAGAAGACATTTTTGCTTTTATCTTCTCAAATGACTGCTGACAGTTCACTGACCAGTGCCATGCTACATCTCTGTTTAACAGTCTATATAGTGGTTCTGCTAGGGTAGCAAAGTCTTTTATGAACTTTCCATAAAATGACACAAGTCCTAAAAATTACTGTAGCTCCTTGAAACTTTCAGGCACTTTTACTGACTGTACTGCCTTGACTTTGTCATCTGTCTTGTGAAGACTCTGGCCATTTATTTTGAATCTAGATATTCAATTGCTAAAACTTTAAAGTGAGATTTACTCTTTATTATTTTCCTTCCATTATTTTGCAGGGGTTTCAATACTGCTACAAGTCTTTCGTGATGCTCTCTCTCGTCCTTTCCTGCTACTAATATGTCATCAACGAAACAAAATACTCTGGGCAATCCATTGAATATCTTACCTATGGGTTGCTGCCATACTGCGGGACTGCTGGCTACTCCATGTGGTAGTCTTTTGAGACGAAATAACCCTACGAATATTTATTCTACAGTATTCTTGTGACTTGTCGTCTATGACTAATTGCTGAAAGGCATGTTTAAGGTCAATTTTGGAAAATATTATATTCTCCTAGGTCTGCTAGCATGTTTGTAGGGCTGGATAAAGGGTATTGGGCTACTTGTATCTATGGGTTTAGTGTTACCTTATAATCTCCACACAATCGGACACCTTCATCTTGTTTTGCTACTGGAACTAAAGGGGTTCCCCAGTCTGAGTACATTACTCTCTCCCACGTGCCTTTTGCTTCTAACCTTTTAATTTTCTGTTCAGCTGAGGCCTTTAACTCAAATGGAATAGGTCTAGGAGCAAAAAACTTGTGTGTTGCATCAGATTTCAGAACTAAATTTGCTTTTGTGTATTTTTACTGTGCCATGCCCTTCAGTAAATATTTCCTTAAATTCTGAAAACACATCACTCACAAGGGTAACAGTTCTGCCTTCAAAACCTTCAAAATTTCTGACCATTTTAAATGAAAATGCTTCAACTAATCTAAAGCCATTAATGTCTGGCCTTGGCCTTCACAATGGTGAGGGGCAGATCCTATGCTGTCTACTGATTATAGTGAACATTAACGTTGGCTGAACCTACTACCTCAATGTTGTGTGAACTGTAATCCCACAAAACTTTATTGCAAGCTTCTATGGACAAATAAGGTATTTTCTATGCCACCTGTTCTGACATCACAGAGACGTCTGCTGCTGTGTCAACCTGCATGACAACCGGCACATTGTTTATATTTACTGTAATCACTAACCTTTTTTCTTGCTACTTATAGAGTTAATTTTAAAAGCAAATTCTGGTTTACTACTATCTAATTGCTCTGATGGCTCGTCTGACTTACCAACCTGTTGTGTTTCAGGTTTAATTGAGGTATAATTGATGTTTTTTCTGTTTTGCAGAGACTACACATGTTTCTGAAATGACCCTTGCATCCACAACTGTTACATTTCTTGTTAGTTGCTGGACAGTGTCCTGTCACTGGGATAATGACCTGACTTACTGCACCTGAAACATGGTTTATGTTCGTGGATTGTATACCCTCAGGTTTCCTTTGAATTGTCGTGTTCTTACCTTGTTGCCATTACTGTTTACAATACTGGGAGGGCACTTTATTGACCTGAGAATTATTTTGTAAACCCTCAATGGCCTGAACTTGAAAATTTGCTGCTTCCAGAGTCCTAGCTGTGTCTAAAACCTTATCTAGTGTTAGGTTTTTCTCCTGAAGCAATTTTTACCTAAGTTCATGTGAATTGCATTTGGCTATAACCTGACCTATTATGACATCCTCCTTGTTACTGATCTCACAAATAGGAGCTAACTTTCTCTACTTGGTAGCAAAAGCATCAACTGATTCACTTGTATCATGGGCGCGCTGGCTAAACCTAAATCTGTCATACCTAAGATTAATTTTAGGAGCAAAACAGGCATTTAGCCAATCAGTTGTTTATTGAAGGGTGTTACCCACAGGTATGAGGGTTTTATACATCTCCTGTACCTCTAGGCCTGCTACATGGAGTAGTAGGGTATGCTTCTGCTCATCCTTGGTGACTCCTATGGCCTTCAGTAGATGTCGAACGAAGTTATCCACTTGTTCCACCTCTGTGCAACAGTGGAAGGTTCCTCTTATATGGAAAACGCTCTAGGCACAGGTAGATAGAGCACCATGGTTGTGGTTGACTGCTGTGGGCTGGTTACACACGCCTGACAAAACTTGGTTTGTGCCAGATGTGCTGCCTCCTCTGCTTGGTGTTGTTGCTACTCGTCGTCACTGTAATGTTTCTTACCTGTTCAAAATAAGTATATGGTTGTAGAGCTCTATGAAACCCTATAATTGTGTATGATGTGTAGTTTATATAGTACATATCCCCTCCTCGTTGCCACTGTTATGTTCCTTACCTATTCAAAATAAGTAGATGGTTGTAGAGCTCTATAAAGCCCTATATCTGTGCATAATGTGTAGCTATTATAATACATACCCCATTCTCGTCGTTACTGTTATAGAGATGAAGTGAGGTAGATATGTATACAGAAATATAATGTAACTGCTTTTATTTCGTTGATATCATTTGTAGAAGAGTATAGATTCTAAAACTAAACAAAATGCATAAATGACATGAGAGCAATTATAATACTGGATAATACTGAAGCACTTGCAAGAGGGATCAAAACACATTATTTATGATTGTCAAATCTAAATAATAATAATAATAAAAAAAAAAACTTTCTGAGTGTACAACAGAAAACCTAACACTAGTTAAAGGGGTATCTTAGACACAACACTTACATCCTGCAAAAAAGTTGTATTATGAAGCTTCAAACTATGACCCCCAAGTTTTACAGCCATCCATATCCCCCTTATTTTTCTAGCTCCGAGTGATGGTATGTCTAATTTCCTCAGTCTCTCCTCATAACTGCGTTTGCTTAATTTTGCACCAATTTCATGGCTTTTTCAAGTGCGGATTCCAAAATGGGGCTGAGTATTCAAGTTTTAGCCTCACATAAATTACAAGAATATTTCTGAACATTTCCTTGTCCATTTGTCTGAATGCTACCCTCACAGTTGCTAAGAAAAACATATGCACTTATTACTTTGCCATTTATATACCTATCTGGAGACAAATTTGCAGATATGTTACTCCCAGGTATCTCTAATTCTCTCCCTCTTTAAGTTCTACACCTGATATTGAGTATCCAAGCTTTGGCCTTCTTGCACTTGTACCCATTCTTATTACGTTACATATCGAAGTACTAAATTTCACTAGCTACTTTTCTGATCACTCATGCTGACTAGTTGGGTCTTCCAGAAATTCTATATCATTGTCCACGTCTTTTACTTTCCTCACAAGCGTTGCATCATCTGCAAATATATTAAAAAATGACTTGACAGAGTTGTAATTAATTTGCGTATACAAGGAACAAAGGTGGCCCTAAAGCTGAACCCTGTGGATCACAACTACTAACTCTTCTTCATTCAGACACTGTCTTACTCTAACCCTCTGTTCCCTTCCTTCTAAGTAAATTCTTATTCATTCAAAGACATTTCCGCCTATTCTCGCCATTACTTGCAACTTTTTAATTGGTTCCCATGTGTGATCATATCAAATGCCTTCTGAAAATCTAGGATATGCAATCCACCCAGCCCTCTCTTTCCTGCAAGATCCGGCTCACCTCATCATAAAATTCTAATAAATTTGTTACTGTCAATCTGCCTTCTCTGAAGCCATGCTGTCTCATTGACAAAAAGTTGAAGGATTCCAATTGAAGAAAGATGTGTTTCTTAGTAGCTTCTCCATAACTTTGCAAAGTATGTTGGTCAAGGAAATGGATCTATTGCTTTAAGCTGTATTCCTCCTCCTTTTTTGAATATAGGTACCATGTTCGTTTGTGTCCAGTATCCTTGAATCTTCCCAAATTCCTAAAACAATTCAAATATGATGCATAGCACCACCGATATTGGCTGACTGCATTGCTTAAGTACGCAAAGGAATATGTCATCAGAATCTGTAGCTTTATGAGCATCTAAAACCATCATCGATTTGCATACCTCTGCTGATGAAAAGATGAATCTCTCTAATACTGGTGCATGGTCTCTCAACTTTGCAAACTTAGTAGGTGCATTTTTTCGACTGTAAATACTGACTGAAACTAATTTTTCAATTCTTCGCAAATCTCTTTATCAGTCTCAGTGATGCATTCATCTTCCCTCTTTAACTTTAAAACCTCTTATTTGATCCTCAGATTCCTCTGACAATGCTGCTGAAAAGCCTGAAATTTTCTTTAGCCTTCCTTGAAATATCCCTCTCATAATTCTTCTCTGCCTCTCTTCATTTACTTAGGTAATAATTTCTTGCTCTTTTGTAAGTCTGCCAGGTATTTATGCCTCTTCTCCTGTATACCTATTCCATCATTTTTCTCTCATACACTCATTGTTGACCAATTTCTCTGTGGCATGAATAACTCCTATTTGGTGGATGGTTTGCAACAAGTATCTATCTTCCCCGATTCCTCAAAAATATTTCTAGCATCTCTTGTACAGATTTATTGTTAAGTAAGGTCATCCAAAGAATAACAAGCAAAAGTTAATTAATATTGTTATTATGTTCATTTGCATGGTTCCTCATTGTGCCCTTTTTCACCATCCCCACTCTCAGGCAAAACAACTTCCATGATTTACTATATCAACAACACACAGTGGTCATTCTATCCATTTCCTTTAATTCTATAGTTGTTGATAATGCATCATTTAGCCCATTCCCTGTTTCCAGTTGTTGAGTCTTAGATACTCCTTTAACTAGTGGTAAGTATTATATTGTACACCCGAAAATTGTTTTCTATTATTTACCTTTGACAGCCACAAATAGTATGTTTTGATCCTTTATATAAACATTTCGAACCTTTCATTAAATATTTCAGTATTATCCAGTATTATTTACTGTTCCCATGTCATTTATATATTTTGATTAGTTTTAGAATTTATACTCTTCTACAAATGGTGTAACGAAATAAAAGCAGTTACAGTATAGTTGTGTATACATATCCAACCCACATCATCTCTATAACGTTAATGACGAGAATGGGATATGTATTATAATGACTACACATCATACACAATTATAAAGTTTCATAGAGCTTTACAACCATCAACTTATCTTTAACAGGTAAGAAATATAACAGTGGAGATAAGAATGGGATATGTATTATAAGACGACACATCATACACAATTATAGAGTTTCATAGAGGTTTACAACCATCTACTTTTCTTCAACAGGTGAGAAATATAACAGTGGCGATGAATGGTAACAACACCAGGCAGAGGAGGCAGCACATTTGGCACAAACCGAGTTTTGACAGGAGTGTGTAATCAGCCCACAGCAGTCAACCACAACCATGGTGCTCGATCTACCTGTGCCCAGAGCATTTTCCATACAAGAGGAACCTTCCACTATTGCACAGAGGTGGAATAAGTCGATAGATTCTTTTGACATCTACCTGAAGGCCATAGAAGTCACCAAGGATGAGCAGAAGTATGCCCTACTACTCCTTGTAGCAGGCCTAGAGGTACAGGAGGTGTATAAAACCCACACACCTGCTGGTAACACCCTTCAACAAACAAATATTGCTTAAATGCCTATTTTGCTGCTAAAATTAATTTTAGATATGAGAGTTTTAGGTTTAGCCAGTGCACCTACGATGCAAGTGAATAAGTTGATGTGTTTGTTACCAAGTTGAAAGAGTTAGCTTCTACCAGTGAGTTTCATAACAAGGAGGATGTCATAATAGATCAGGTTATAGCCAAATGTAATTCACATGAAGTTAGAAGAAAGTTGCTTCAGGAGAAAACCTTAACTTTAAATAAGGTTTTAGACACAGCTAGGATTCTGGAAGCAGCAAATTCTCAAGCTTAAACCATTGAGGGTTCGCAACACTATTCTCAGGTTAATAAAGTGTCCTCCCAGTATGGTAAACAGCAATGGCAATAAAGTAAGAACACGACAGCTCCAAGGAAACCTGAGGGTAAACAATCCACAAATACAAAACCATGTTTCAGGTGTGGTAAGATAGGTCACTATCCTAGTGACAGGACAAAGTGTCCAGCAACTGACAAGAAATGCAACAGTTGTGGACGCAAGGGTCATTACGCAAAACAGAGAAACACATAAATTATACCTCAGTTAAACCTGAAACACAACAGAATGGTCAGTCAGACGAGCCATCAGAGCAATTAGATAGTAGTAAGGCAGAATTTGCTTTTCAAATTAACTATAAGTAATAAAGACAAGAGATTAATGATTACAGTAAACATAAACAGTGTGCTGCTTGTCATGCAAGTTAACACAGCAGCAGATGTCTCTGTGATGTCAGAACAGGTGGCATGAAAAATAACTAATTTGTCCATAGAAGCTTGCAATAAAGTTCTGTGGGATTACAATGCGCACATAATGGTAGTAAGTTCAGCCAAAGTTAATGTTCAGTATGATCAGCATACAGCACAGGATCTACTCCTCACCATTGTGAAAGGCCAAGGTCAGACATTAGTGGGTAATAGATTGGTTGAAACATTTTCATTTAAAATGGTCGGAAATTTTGAAGGTTCTGAAAGTAGAATATAAAACTGTTACCACTATGAGTGATGTGTTTCCAGAATTTAAGGAGATTTTTACTGAAGTACATGGCACAGTAAAAAACACAAAAGCAACCTTATATCTGAATTTTGATGTACCACCCAAGTTTTTTGGTCCTAGACCTATTCCATTTGCTTTAAAGGCCTCAGTTGAACAGGAAATTAAAAGGTTTGGAAAATGTGAGGCCTATCAAAAAATTGACCTAAAACATGCTCTGCAGCAGTTAGTCATAGATGACAAATAACAAGAATACTGTACAGTAAATACTCATTTAGGATTATTTCGTCCCAAAAGACTACCATATGGAGTAGCCAGCAGTCCCGCAATATGGCAGCAAGCCATGGATAAAATACTCAATGGATTGCCCTGAGTATTTTGTTTTGTTGATGACATATTAGTAGCAGAAAAGGATGAGAAAGAGCATCACGAAAGACTTGTAGCAGTATTGAAACACATCTAAAAAGAGCAAATGTCATTTTAAAGTTTTAGCAATTGAATATTTAGGGTTCAAAATAAATGACCAGGGTATTCACAAGACAGATGACAAAGTCAGGGCAGTACAGTCAGCAAAAGTGCCTGAAAATTTTCAGAGAGCTACATTCATTTTTAGGACTTGTGACATTTTATGGAAAGTTCATAAAAGACTTAGCTACCCTAGCAGAACCACTACATTGATTGTTAAACACAGATGTAGCATGGCACTGATCAGTGGACTGTCAGCAGTCATTTGAGAAGATAGAAGCAGAGATAACTTTTCCAAAGTTCTTGACGCATTTCAGAATGGTCTTGCCAGTAAAAATAGTGTGTGACACCTCACAGGTAGTCTTAGGTGCAATTTTAGCTCATGTAAGGCCCGACGGCACAGAAAGGCCAATTGCTTATGCATCTAGATTGTTGAATAAGGCAGAGAGAAATTATTCACAAATTGAAAAGGAGGGCCTTGCACTAGTGTATGCTGTAAAGAAATTCCACATATACTTATACGGCTGGAAGGAAATTAAGTTAGTCACTGACCAAAAACTATTATTAGCCATTTTAGGTCCAAAAGCAGGTTTACCTACTCTAGTCGCTGCACGACTATAAAGGTGGGCAATCATTTTGGCACCTTATAATTATACATTACAGTACAAGTCTACTACCAAGATAGGAAATGCAGATGCACTATCTCGCTTCAGCTACAAGTTACCTATCACAGCTAATCATATAGCTAAATGCAGAAAACAGGGTCCAATATTGTCCAAGATACTTCAGCATTTACCTACTGGTCGAGGAGCAACAATGACTCAGGAAGAAGGTAAACCATATGTGGCAGTACGGTCTGAACTTAGTGCAGAACAGGATTGCATATTGTATGGAGCCAGAGTTGTTGTTCCTAAGCAGCTTAGAAAACAGGTACTCACTGATCTACATGAGGATCACCATGGCATTGTAAGATCTAAAGCAATAGCTAGAATTACATATGGTGGCCGGGAATGGACAAGGACACGGGAATGTAATGAAGAGAGACATTGATCAGCTAAAACTTTCTTGGCCTGACAATAGGCGCCACCTCTCAGCAGATCAGTCTGATACTGAACAAACTCTTCATCCCAGAAATGCAATGAAACCAGTCACGAATGCAGAGGTTTCATTCTCAGCAGACACATTAATAGTCTTTACACCAGAGTCCAGTTGCACGCTGGGTACTTCCCGATAGGGCAACCAGGGGAATAGCTCCTAAGAAATTAAATTTGTAATCATGCATGATATTATGATAATATAGATATTAAGACAATATGTATTTTGCATATCCCTATACATGTATTCAAAACTCTTTTAAGGGGGAAGGAAGTGTTGTGTCGTAGATACCCCTTTAACTAGTGTTAATATTATATTATACACTCAGAAAGTGTTTTCTATTATTTACGTTTGACAACCACAAATAGTATGTTTCAATCCTTCATATAAAGGTTTCGATCCTTTTATTAAATGTTTCAGTATTAGCCAGAAACTTTGTTTTGGAGGCATTAAATTTAACTAAATTTTGGGTGCCTCACTCAGATACCCTCTGCAAATCGGAGTTGAGAGTATAAGAAAGAATGATATGAGATTGAATACGAGTAGCGGATGAGAGATGAGAGTTGAGAAGAAAAGGCAGAGGAAAAGTGAAGGGTAGAATCGTCAGCACAGGTGAGAAGAAGAGAGGAAGATGGGGATTTTAGAAGATCATTGTTGAAGAGAAGGAACAGAGTAGGTGAAAGAACAGGGACCTGTGGAACACCACTGGTGTTATATTTCTTACCTCTTGAAGATAAGTAGATGATTGTAAAGCTCTATGAAACTCTATAATTGTGTATGATGTGTAGTCATTATAATACATATCCCATTCTCGTCGTTAACGTTATAGAGATGATGTGGGGTTGATATGTATACACAACTGTACTGTAACTGCTTTTACTTTGTTACGCCATTTGTAGAAGAGTATAAATTCTAAAACTAAACAAAATATATAAATGACATGAGAACAGTCAATAATACTGGATAATACTGAAACATTTAATAAAAGGATCGAAACCTTTATATGAAGGATTGAAACATACTATTTGTGGTTGTCAAACGTAAATAATAGAAAACACTTTCTGAGTGTATAATATAATATTAACACTAGTTAAAGGGGTATCTACGACACAACACTTCCTTCCCCCTTAAAAGAGTTTTGAATACATGTATAGGGATATGCAAAATACATATTGTCTTAATATCTATATTATCATAATATCATGCATGATTACAAATTTAATTTCTTAGGAGCTATTCCCCTGGTTGCCCTATCGGGAAGTACCCAGCGTGCAACTGGACTCTGGTGTAAAGACTATTAATGTGTCTGCTGAGAATGAAACCTCTGCATTCGTGACTGGTTTCATTGCATTTCTGGGATGAAGAGTTTGTTCAGTATCAGACTGATCTGCTGAGAGGTGGCGCCTATTGTCAGGCCAAGAAAGTTTTAGCTGATCAATGTCTCTCTTCATTACATTCCCGTGTCCTTGTCCATTCCCGGCCACCATATGTAATTCTAGCTATTGCTTTAGATCTTACAATGCCATGGTGATCCTCATGTAGATCAGTGAGTACCTGTTTTCTAAGCTGCTTAGGAACAACAACTCTGGCTCCATACAATATGCAATCCTGTTCTGCACTAAGTTCAGACCATACTGCCACATATGGTTTACCTTCTTCCTGAGTCATTGTTGCTCCTCGACCAGTAGGTAAATGCTGAAGTATCTTGGACAATATTGGACCCTGTTTTCTGCATTTAGCTATATGATTAGCTGTGATAGGTAACTTGTAGCTGAAGCGAGATAGTGCATCTGCATTTCCTATCTTGGTAGTAGACTTGTACTGTAATGTATAATTATAAGGTGCCAAAATGATAGCCCACCTTTATAGTCGTGCAGCGACTAGAGTAGGTAAACCTGCTTTTGGACCTAAAATGGCTAATAATAGTTTTTGGTCAGTGACTAACTTAATTTCCTTCCAGCCGTATAAGTATATGTGGAATTTCTTTACAGCATACACTAGTGCAAGGCCCTCCTTTTCAATTTGTGAATAATTTCTCTCTGCCTTATTCAACAATCTAGATGCATAAGCAATTGGCCTTTCTGTGCCGTCGGGCCTTACATGAGCTAAAATTGCACCTAAGACTACCTGTGAGGTGTCACACACTATTTTTACTGGCAAGACCATTCTGAAATGCGTCAAGAACTTTGGAAAAGTTATCTCTGCTTCTATCTTCTCAAATGACTGCTGACAGTCCACTGATCAGTGCCATGCTACATCTGTGTTTAACAATCAATGTAGTGGTTCTGCTAGGGTAGCTAAGTCTTTTATGAACTTTCCATAAAATGTCACAAGTCCTAAAAATGAATGTAGCTCTCTGAAAATTTTCAGGCACTTTTGCTGACTGTACTGCCCTGACTTTGTCATCTGTCTTGTGAATACCCTGGTCATTTATTTTGAACCCTAAATATTCAATTGCTAAAACTTTAAAATGACATTTGCTCTTTTTAGATGTGTTTCAATACTGCTACAAGTCTTTCGTGATGCTCTTTCTCATCCTTTTCTGCTACTAATATGTCATCAACAAAACAAAATACTCAGGGCAATCCATTGAGTATTTTATCCATGGCTTGCTGCCATATTGCGGGACTGCTGGCTACTCCATATGGTAGTCTTTTGGGACGAAATAATCCTAAATGAGTATTTACTGTACAGTATTCTTGTTATTTGTCATCTATGACTAACTGCTGCAGAGCATGTTTTAGGTCAATTTTTTGATAGGCCTCACATTTTCCAAACCTTTTAATTTCCTGTTCAACTGAGGCCTTTAAAGCAAATGGAATAGGTCTAGGACCAAAAAACTTGGGTGGTACATCAAAATTCAGATATAAGGTTGCTTTTGTGTTTTTTACTGTGCCATGTACTTCAGTAAAAATCTCCTTAAATTCTGGAAACACATCACTCATAGTGGTAACAGTTTTATATTCTACTTTCAGAACCTTCAAAATTTCCGACCATTTTAAATGAAAATGTTTCAACCAATCTATTACCCACTAATGTCTGACCTTGGCCTTTCACAATGGTGAGGAGTAGATCCTGTGCTGTATGCTGATCATACTGAACATTAACTTTGGCTGAACTTACTACCATTATGTGCGCATTGTAATCCCACAGAACTTTATTGCAAGCTTCTATGGACAAATTAGTTATTTTTCATGCCACCTGTTCTGACATCACAGAGACATCTGCTGCTGTGTTAACTTGCATGACAAGCAGCACACTGTTTATGTTTACTGTAATCATTAATCTCTTGTCTTTATTACTTATAGTTAATTTGAAAAGCAAATTCTGCCTTACTACTATCTAATTGCTCTGATGGCTCGTCTGACTGACCATTCTGTTGTGTTTCAGGTTTAACTGAGGTATAATTTATGTGTTTCTCTGTTTTGCGTAATGACCCTTGCGTCCACAACTGTTGCATTTCTTGTCAGTTGCTGGACACTTTGTCCTGTCACTAGGATAGTGACCTATCTTACCACACCTGAAACATGGTTTTGTATTTGTGGATTGTTTACCCTCAGGTTTCCTTGGAGCTGTCGTGTTCTTACTTTATTGCCATTGCTGTTTACCATACTGGGAGGACACTTTATTAACCTGAGAATAGTGTTGCGAACCCTCAATGGTTTAAGCTTGAGAATTTGCTGCTTCCAGAATCCTAGCTGTGTCTAAAACCTTATTTAAAGTTAAGGTTTTCTCCTGAAGCAACTTTCTTCTAACTTCATGTGAATTACATTTGGCTATAACCTGATCTATTATGACATCCTCCTTGTTATGAAACTCACTGGTAGAAGCTAACTCTTTCAACTTGGTAACAAACACATCAACTTATTCACTTGCATCGTAGGTGCACTGGCTAAACCTAAAACTCTCATATCTAAAATTAATTTTAGCAGCAAAATAGGCATTTAAGCAATATTTGTTTGTTGAAGGGTGTTACCAGCAGGTGTGTGGGTTTTATACACCTCCTGTACCTCTAGGCCTGCTACAAGGAGTAGTAGGGCATACTTCTGCTCATCCTTGGTGACTTCTATGGCCTTCAGGTAGATGTCAAAAGAATCTATCGACTTATTCCACCTCTGTGCAATAGTGGAAGGTTCCTCTTGTATGGAAAATGCTCTGGGCACAGGTAGATCGAGCACCATGGTTGTGGTTGACTGCTGTGGGCTGATTACACACTCCTGTCAAAACTCGGTTTGTGCCAAATGTGCTGCCTCCTCTGCCTGGTGTTGTTACCATTCATCGCCACTGTTATATTTCTCACCTGTTGAAGAAAAGTAGATGGTTGTAAACCTCTATGAAACTCTATAATTGTGTATGATGTGTCGTCTTATAATACATATCCCATTCTTATCTCCACTGTTATATTTCTTACCTGTTAAAGATAAGTTGATGGTTGTAAAGCTCTATGAAACTTTATAATTGTGTATGATGTGTAGTCATTATAATACATATCCCATTCTCGTCATTAACGTTATAGAGATGATGTGGGTTGGATATGTATACACAACTATACTGTAACTGCTTTTATTTCGTTACACCATTTGTAGAAGAGTATAAATTCTAAAACTAATCAAAATATATAAATGACATGGGAACAGTAAATAATACTGGATAATACTGAAATATTTAATGAAAGGTTCGAAATGTTTATATAAAGGATCAAAACATACTATTTGTGGCTGTCAAAGGTAAATAATAGAAAACAATTTTCGGGTGTACAATATAATACTTACCACTAGTTAAAGGAGTATCTAAGACTCAACAACTGGAAACAGGGAATGGGCTAAATGATGCATTATCAACAACTATAGAATTAAAGGAAATGGATAGAATGACCACTGTGTGTTGTTGATATAGTAAATCATGGAAGTTGTTTTGCCTGAGAGTGGGGATGGTGAAAAAGGGCACAATGAGGAACCATGCAAATGAACATAATAACAATATTAATTAACTTTTGCTTGTTATTCTTTGGATGACCTTACTTAACAATAAATCTGTACAAGAGATGCTAGAAATATTTTTGAGGAATCGGGGAAGATAGATACTTGTTGCAAACCATCCACCAAATAGGAGTTATTCATGCCACAGAGAAATTGGTCAACAATGAGTGTATGAGAGAAAAATGATGGAATAGGTATACAGGAGAAGAGGCATAAATACCTGGCAGACTTACAAAAGAGCAAGAAATTATTACCTAAGTAAATGAAGAGAGGCAGAGAAGAATTATGAGAGGGATATTTCAAGGAAGGCTAAAGAAAATTTCAGGCTTTTCAGCAGCATTGTCAGAGGAATCTGAGGATCAAATAAGAGGTTTTAAAGTTAAAGAGGGAAGATGAATGCATCACTGAGACTGATAAAGAGATTTGCGAAGAATTGAAAAATTAGTTTCAGTCAGTATTTACAGTCGAAAAAATGCACCTACTAAGTTTGCAAAGTTGAGAGACCATGCACCAGTATTAGAGAGATTCATCTTTTCATCAGCAGAGGTATGCAAATCGATGATGGTTTTAGATGCTCATAAAGCTACAGATTCTGATGACATATTCCTTTGCGTACTTAAGCAATGCAGTCAGCCAATATCGGTGGTGCTATGCATCATATTTGAATTGTTTTAGGAATTTGGGAAGATTCAAGGATACTGGACACAAACGAACATGGTACCTATATTCAAAAAAGGAGGAGGAATACAGCTTAAAGCAATAGATCCATTTCCTTGACCAACATACTTTGCAAAGTTATGGAGAAGCTACTAAGAAACACATCTTTCTTCAATTGGAATCCTTCAACTTTTTGTCAATGAGACAGCATGGCTTCAGAGAAGGCAGATTGACAGTAACAAATTTATTAGAATTTTATGATGAGGTGAGCCGGATCTTGCAGGAAAGAGAGGGCTGGGTGGATTGCATATCCTAGATTTTCAGAAGGCATTTGATATGATCACACATGGGAACCAATTAAAAAGTTGCAAGTAATGGCGAGAATAGGCGGAAATGTCTTTGAATGAATAAGAATTTACTTAGAAGGAAGGGAACAGAGGGTTAGAGTAAGACAGTGTCTGAATGAAGAAGAGTTAGTAGTTGTGATCCACAGGGTTCAGCTTTAGGGCCACCTTTGTTCCTTGTATACGCAAATTAATTACAACTCTGTCAAGTCATTTTTTAATATATTTGCAGATGATGCAACGCTTGTGAGGAAAGTAAAAGACGTGGACAATGATATAGAATTTCTGGAAGACCCAACTAGTCAGCATGAGTGATCAGAAAAGTAGCTAGTGAAATTTAGTACTTCGATATGTAACGTAATAAGAATGGGTACAAGTGCAAGAAGGCCAAAGCTTGGATACTCAATATCAGGTGTAGAACTTAAAGAGGGAGAGAATTAGAGATACCTGGGAGTAACATATCTGCAAATTTGTCTCCAGATAGGTATATAAATGGCAAAGTAATAAGTGCATATGTTTTTCTTAGCAACTGTGAGGGTAGCATTCAGACAAATGGACAAGGAAATGTTCAGAAATATTCTTGTAATTTATGTGAGGCTAAAACTTGAATACTCAGCCCCATTTTGGAATCCGCACTTGAAAAAGCCATGAAATTGGTGCAAAATTAAGCAAACGCAGTTATGAGGAGAGACTGAGGAAATTAGACATACCATCACTCGGAGCTAGAAAAATAAGGGGGATATGGATGGCTGTAAAACTTGGGGGTCATAGTTTGAAGCTTCATAATACAACTTTTTTGCAGGATGTAAGTGTTGTGTCTAAGATACCCCTTTAACTAGTGTTAGGTTTTCTGTTGTACACTCAGAAAGTTTTTTTTTTTATTATTATTATTATTTAGATTTGACAATCATAAATAATGTGTTTTGATCCCTCTTGCAAGTGCTTCAGTATTATCCAGTATTATAATTGCTCTCATGTCATTTATGCATTTTGTTTAGTTTTAGAATCTATACTCTTCTACAAATGATATCAACGAAATAAAAGCAGTTACATTATATTTCTGTATACATATCTACCTCACTTCATCTCTATAACAGTAACGACGAGAATGGGGTATGTATTATAATAGCTACACATTATGCACAGATATAGGGCTTTATAGAGCTCTACAACCATCTACTTATTTTGAATAGGTAAGGAACATAACAGTGGCAACGAGGAGGGGATATGTACTATATAAACTACACATCATACACAATTATAGGGTTTCATAGAGCTCTACAACCATATACTTATTTTGAACAGGTAAGAAACATTACAGTGACGACGAGTAGCAACAACACCAAGCAGAGGAGGCAGCACATCTGGCACAAACCAAGTTTTGTCAGGCGTGTGTAACCAGCCCACAGCAGTCAACCACAACCATGGTGCTCTATCTACCTGTGCCTAGAGCGTTTTCCATATAAGAGGAACCTTCCACTGTTGCACAGAGGTGGAACAAGTGGATAACTTCGTTCGACATCTACTGAAGGCCATAGGAGTCACCAAGGATGAGCAGAAGCATACCCTACTACTCCATGTAGCAGGCCTAGAGGTACAGGAGATGTATAAAACCCTCATACCTGTGGGTAACACCCTTCAATAAACAACTGATTGGCTAAATGCCTGTTTTGCTCCTAAAATTAATCTTAGGTATGACAGATTTAGGTTTAGCCAGCGCGCCCATGATACAAGTGAATCAGTTGATGCTTTTGCTACCAAGTAGAGAAAGTTAGCTCCTATTTGTGAGATCAGTAACAAGGAGGATGTCATAATAGGTCAGGTTATAGCCAAATGCAATTCACATGAACTTAGGTAAAAATTGCTTCAGGAGAAAAACCTAACACTAGATAAGGTTTTAGACACAGCTAGGACTCTGGAAGCAGCAAATTTTCAAGTTCAGGCCATTGAGGGTTTACAAAATAATTCTCAGGTCAATAAAGTGCCCTCCCAGTATTGTAAACAGTAATGGCAACAAGGTAAGAACACGACAATTCAAAGGAAACCTGAGGGTATACAATCCACGAACATAAACCATGTTTCAGGTGCAGTAAGTCAGGTCATTATCCCAGTGACAGGACACTGTCCAGCAACTAACAAGAAATGTAACAGTTGTGGATGCAAGGGTCATTTCAGAAACATGTGTAGTCTCTGCAAAACAGAAAAAACATCAATTATACCTCAATTAAACCTGAAACACAACAGGTTGGTAAGTCAGACGAGCCATCAGAGCAATTAGATAGTAGTAAACCAGAATTTGCTTTTAAAATTAACTCTATAAGTAGCAAGAAAAAAGGTTAGTGATTACAGTAAATATAAACAATGTGCCGGTTGTCATGCAGGTTGACACAGCAGCAGACGTCTCTGTGATGTCAGAACAGGTGGCATAGAAAATACCTTATTTGTCCATAGAAGCTTGCAATAAAGTTTTGTGGGATTACAGTTCACACAACATTGAGGTAGTAGGTTCAGCCAACGTTAATGTTCACTATAATCAGTAGACAGCATAGGATCTGCCCCTCACCATTGTGAAGGCCAAGGCCAGACATTAATGGCTTTAGATTAGTTGAAGCATTTTCATTTAAAATGGTCAGAAATTTTGAAGGTTTTGAAGGCAGAACTGTTACCCTTGTGAGTGATGTGTTTTCAGAATTTAAGGAAATATTTACTGAAGGGCATGGCACAGTAAAAATACACAAAAGCAAATTTAGTTCTGAAATCTGATGCAACACACAAGTTTTTTGCTCCTAGACCTATTCCATTTGAGTTAAAGGCCTCAGCTGAACAGAAAATTAAAAGGTTAGAAGCAAAAGGCACGTGGGAGAGAGTAATGTACTCAGACTGGGGAACCCCTTTAGTTCCAGTAGCAAAACAAGATGAAGGTGTCCGATTGTGTGGAGATTATAAGGTAACACTAAACCCATAGATACAAGTAGCCCAATACCCTTTATCCAGCCCTACAAACATGCTAGCAGACCTAGGAGAATATAATATTTTCCAAAATTGACCTTAAACATGCCTTTCAGCAATTAGTCATAGACGACAAGTCACAAGAATACTGTAGAATAAATATTCGTAGGGTTATTTCGTCTCAAAAGACTACCACATGGAGTAGCCAGCAGTCCCGCAGTATGGCAGCAACCCATAGGTAAGATATTCAATGGATTGCCCAGAGTATTTTGTTTCGTTGATGACATATTAGTAGCAGGAAAGGACGAGAGAGAGCATCACGAAAGACTTGTAGCAGTATTGAAACCCCTGCAAAATAATGGAAGGAAAATAATAAAGAGTAAATCTCACTTTAAAGTTTTAGCAATTGAATATCTAGATTCAAAATAAATGGCCAGAGTCTTCACAAGACAGATGACAAAGTCAAGGCAGTACAGTCAGTAAAAGTGCCTGAAAGTTTCAAGGAGCTACAGTAATTTTTAGGACTTGTGTCATTTTATGGAAAGTTCATAAAAGACTTTGCTACCCTAGCAGAACCACTATATAGACTGTTAAACAGAGATGTAGCATGGCACTGGTCAGTGAACTGTCAGCAGTCATTTGAGAAGATAAAAGCAAAAATGTCTTCTCAAAAGTTCTTGACACATTTCAAAATGGACTTGCCGGTAAAACTAGTGTGTGACACCTCACAAGTAGGCTTAGGTACAATTTTAGCTCATGTTATGCCCGACGGCACAGAAAGGCCAATAGCTTATGCATCTAGATTGTTGAAAAAGGCAGAAAGAAACTATTCACAAATTGAAAAGGAGGGCCTTGCACTAGTGTATGCTGTAAAGAAATTCCACATACCTATACAGCAAGAAGGAATTTAAGTTGGTCACTGACCACAAACCATTAATAGCCATTTTAGGTGCAAAAGCAGGATTACCTACTCGAGTCACTGCATGACTGCAAAGGTGGGATATCATTTTGGCAGCTTATGATTATACATTAGGGTACATGTCTGCTACCAAGATGGGAAATGCAGACACACTATCTCGCTTACCCATAGACAAACCTCCTTCAGATCATAATGTCAGTATTTTGTGGTTAGACAGCTACAAATTACCTATAACAGCTAAACATATAGCTAAGATCACAAAACAGGATCCAATATTGTCCAAGGTACTTCAGCATGTACTTACTGGCCGAGGTTCACCAATGACTCAGGAAGAATGTAAACCATATGTGGCAGTATGGTATGAACTTAGTGCGGAACAGGATTGTGTATAAAGTGGAGCCAGAGTAATTGTTCCTAAGGAGCTTAGGGAACAAGTAAGACCGACCTACATGATGATCACCAGGGTATTGCAAAATCTAAAGCAATAGTTAGAAGTTACATGTGCTGGCCAGGGATGGACAAGGACATTGAAATGTCTGTTCAGAAATGTACAGCTTGTTTCATCAATCAAAATCATTCAAAACCAGCACATTTGCATCCCTGGAAATATACTAGACCTTCTTGGCAACAGCTACACATTGATTTTGCCGGCCCATTCCTGGATATTCTTACTTAATTGTTGTGAATTGCGTACAGTAAATGGCAAGAGATCATTCCAGTGTAGTCAACTACCTCACTTTGCACTATCAAAGCACTAATGCTGCTTTTTTGCAGCCCATGGTCTGCCAGAGTGCATAGTATCTGCTAATGGTCCTCAGTTTTCTTTCCAGGAATTCAAAGATTTTTTTGGATGTAAATGGTATTCTACATACCTTTTCTGCACTGTATCATCCTGCCACAAATGGGGAGGCTGAAAGATTTGTGCAGACATTTAAGCATAATATGAAATGTCGACAAGCCTCGCATGCTACTGTTCCTACTAGCATAAGTAAATTTCTCTTTAGTTATCGAACAACTCCGCATGCAAGTACGGGTATGGCACCTTCAGTTTTGTTGATGGGGAGAGGATTATGACTAAGTTAGATCTCGTCCGATTTTCTTAATGATCAGCAGAACAAAGACTGAACGCAATTACAACACCAAAAGGAGATACGACACTTTCAACTTTCATCTACAGTACTTGTGCGATCATACACAACACCAGACAAGTGGATACCTGGAGAAATTACATGAAAGGTTGGGAGTATGCATTATGATGTTCCAGTAGATGGGAATGTAATGAGGAGACACACTGATCAGTCAAAGCCTTGTTGGTCTGATAATAGGCACCTCTCAGGAGATCAGTATGATACTTAACAAACTCTTCATCCCAGAAATGTAGTGGAACCAGCAACGAACACAGAGGTTTCATTCTCAGCAGACACATTAACAGTGTCTTTACACCAGAGTCCAGTTGCACACTGGGTACTTCCTGATAGGGCAACCAGGGGAATAGCTCCTAAGAAATTAGATTTGTAAGTACGCATGATATTATGATATTACTGATATTAAGACAAGACATATTTTGCATATGCCCATACATGTACTCAAAATTCTTTTAAGGGTGAAGGACGTGTTGTGTCTAAGATTCCTCTTTAACTAGTGTTAACTTTTCTGTTGTACACTCAGGAAGGGTTTTTTATTATTTAGGTTTGACAACCACATATAATATATTTATTTCCTTCTTACAATTGTTTTGATCCTTCTTACACATATAATATGTTTATTTACTTCTTACAATTGTTTCGATCCTTCTTAAAACTGTTCCAGTATTATTCAGTATTATTGATTGTTCTCATGTCATTTATATACTTTGTTTAGTTTTAGAATTTATACTCTTCTACATATGGTGTCAATGAAATAAAAGCAGTTACACTATAGTTGTGTATACATATCCACCCCACTTCATCTCCATAACACTAGAGACGAGAATGGGGAATGTATTATAATGACTACACATCATACACAATTACAAGGCTTCATAGAGCTCTACAACCATCTACTAATTTTGAACAGGTACGAAATATAACAGTAAGGAAGTACTTTTAAAGTGTAAGAATAGTTGATGATTGAAATTCACTATGCAAGTAGGTACTTAATACTAACTGCATTCATAGTTTTTAGGACACAAGTCATAGGTATCACCACGTATAAGAATGGAACCACCCATGAGATGGGGAGTTATGAACCATACGGCTTTTACCCGTATAAACAAATAAGGTAATTACAATTAGGTAATTACTGATCTTTCTAACCTCTAACACCCAACTCTCACTCTCTATGGAAGTAAATGACACGGCTTTGGGAAGCGACTTCGTCACAAACCAATGCCTACTTGTGGACGTTACAAGTACTTTTAAAGTGTAAGAATAGTTGATGATTGAAATTCACTATGCAAGTAGGTACTTAATACTAACTGCATTCATATTTTTTTGGACAAATGTCATAGGTATCACAACGTATGAGAATGGAACCATCCATGAGATGGGGAGTTATGAACCATCCGGCTCTTTCCAATATACACAATTAGGTAATTACAACTAGGTAACTACTGATCTTTCCAACCTCTAACACCCAACTCTCACTCTCTATGGATGTAAATGACACGGCTGTGGGAAGCGACTTCCCCACACCCCACTGCCTACTTGTGGACGTTACAAGTGCTTTTAAAGTGTAAGAATAGTTGATGATTGAAATTCACTATGCAAGTAGGTACTTAATAGGACAAATGTCATAGGTATCACCACGCATAAGAATGGAACCATCCATGAGATGGGGAGTTATGAACCATACAGCTCTTTCACATATACAAATGACACAGCTGTGGGAAGCGACTTCGTCACAAACCTCTGCCTACTTGTGGACGTTACAAGTACTTTTAAAGTGTAAGAATAGTTGATGATTGAAATTCACTATGCAAGTAGGTACTTAATACTAACTGCATTCATAGTTTTTAGGACAAATGTCATAGGTATCACCACGTATAAGAATGGAACCATCCATGAGATGGGGAGTTACGAACAATACGGCTCTTTCCAATATACACAATTAGGTAATTAAATTAGGTAATTACTGATCTTTCTAACCTCTAACACCTAACTCTCACTCTCTATGGATGTGAATGACACGGCTGTGGGAAGCGACTTCCTCACAAACAATTGCCTACTTGTGGACGTTACAAGTACTTTTAAAGTGTAAGAATAGTTGATGATTGAAATTCACTATGCAAGTAGGTACTTAATACTAACTGCATTCATAGTTTTTAGGACAAATGTCATAGGTATCACCACGTATAAGAATGGAACCACCCATGAGTTGGGGAGTTATGAACCATACGGCTTTTACCCGTATAAACAAATAAGGTACTTACAATTAGGTAATTACTGATCTTTCTAACCTCTAACACCCAACTCTCACTCTCTATGGATGCAAATGACACGGATGTGAGAAGCGACTTCCTCACAAACCAATGCCTACTTGTGGACGTTACAAGTACTTTTAAAGTGTAAGAATAGTTGATGATTGAAATTCACTATGCAAGTAGGTACTTAATACTAACTGCATTCATAGTTTTTAGGACAAATGTCATAGGTATCACCACGTATAAAAATGGAACCATCCATGAGATGGGGAGTTATGAACCATACGGCTCTTTCCCGTATACACAATTAGGTAATTACAATTAGGTAATTACTGAACTTTCTAACCTCTAACACCCAACTCTCACTCTCTATGGATGTAAATGACACGGCTGTGGGAAGCGACTTCCTCACAAACCATTGCCTACTTGTGGACGTTACAAGTACTTTTAAAGTGTAAGAATAGTTGATGATTGAAATTCACTATGCAAGTAAGTACTTAATACTAACTGCATTCATAGCTTTTAGGACAAATGTCATAGGTATCACCACGTATAAGAATGGAACCACCCATGAGATGGGGAGTTATGAACCATACGGCTTTTACCCGTATAAACAAATAAGGTAATTACAATTAAGTAATTACTGATCTTTCTAACCTCTAACACCCAACTCTCACTCTCTATGGATGTAAATGACATGGCTGTGGGAAGCGACTTCGTCACAAACCAATGCCTACTTGTGGACGTTACAAGTACTTTTAAAGTGTAAGAATAGTTGATGATTAAAATTCACTATGGAAGTAGGTACTTAATACTAACTGCATTCATAGTTTTTTGGACAAATGTCATAGGTATCACAACGTATAAGAATGGAACCATCCATGAGATGGGGAGTTATGAACCATCCGGCTCTTTCCCGTATACACAATTAGGTATTTACAACTAGGTAATTACTGATCTTTCCAACCTCTAACACCCAACTCTCACTCTCTATGGATGTAAATGACACGGCTGTGGGAAGCGACTTCCTCACAAACCACTGCCTACTTGTGGACGTTACAAGTGCTTTTAAAGTGTAAGAATAGTTGATGATTGAAATTCACTATGCAAGTAGGTACTTAATAGGACAAATGTCATAGGTACCACCACGTATAAGAATGGAACCATCCATGAGATGGGGAGTTATGAACCATACGGCTCTTTCACGTATACTAATGACACAGCTGTGGGAAGCGACTTCCTCACAAACCTCTGCCTACTTGTGGACGTTACAAGTACATTTAAAGTGTAAGAATAGTTGATGATTGAAATTCACTATGCAAGTAGGTACTTAATACTAACTGCGTTCATAGTTTTTAGGACAAATGTCATAGGTATCATCACGTATAAGAATGGAACCATCCATGAGATCGGGAGTTATAAACCATACGGCTCTTTCCAGTATACACAATTAGGTAATTACAATTAGGTAGTTACTGATCTTTCTAACCTCTAACACCCAACTCTCACTGTCTATGGATGTAAATGACACGGATGTGGGAAGCGACTTTCTCACAAACCATTGCCTACTTGTGGACGTTACAAGTACTTTTAAAGTGTAAGAATAGTTGATGATTGAAATTCACTATGCAAGTAGGTACTTAATACTAACTGCATTCATAGTTTTTAGGACAAATGTCATAGGTATCACCAAGTATAAGAATGGAACCATCCATGAGATGGGGAGTTATGAACCATCCAGCTCTTTCCAGTATACACAATTAGGTAATTACTGATCTTTCTAACCTCTAACACCCAACTCTCACTCTCTATGGATGTAAATGACATGGCTGTGGGAAGCGACTTCCTCACAAACCATTGCCTACTTGTGGACGTTACAAGTACTTTTAAAGTGTAAGAATAGTTGATAATTGAAATTCACTATGCAAGTAGGTACTTAATACTAACTGCATTCATAGTTTTTAGGACAAATGTCATAGGTATCACCACGTATAAGAATGGAACCATCCATGAGATGGGGAGTTAAGAAACCATATGGCTCTTTCCCGTATACAAATGACACAGCTGTGGGAAGCGACTTCCTCACAAACCATTGCCTACTTGTGGACGTTACAAGTACTTTTAAAGTGTAAGAATAGTTGATGATTGAAATTCACTATGCAAGTAGGTACTTAATACTAACTGCGTTCATAGTATTTAGGACAAATTTCATAGGTATCACCAAGTATAAGAATGAAATCATCCATGAGATGGGGAGTTATGAACCATCCGGATCTATCCCGTATACACAATTAGGTAATTATAATTAGGTAATTACTGATCTTTCCAACCTCTAACACCCAACTCTCACTCTCTGTGGATGTAACTGACACGGATGTGGGAAGTGACTTCCTCACAAACCACTGCCTACTTGTGGACGTTACAAACAAATGCCTGGTCAACTCTAAAGAAACTCATTGCAATGACATAGGCATGAATCATATCCTTATAACCCAACTCACCAAATGAAGTGCGAATTAGCATAGGCAACTTTATACCCAGCCACAAAAGTTTCATCCAAAGACTTGTCATTCATAACCAACCTGGATCACCAACAAAAAGTGTACTTCATATATTATATTCTATGCTGCGTATCATACGTCCAGTGTAAACTCAGTAGTTCCTCTTTTCCCAAGGAGAAACTTAGTGTGCGAGTCAGTGGCAAGGCAAGTAGTAAAGTGAAAAAGTTACATTTTGAAGACTTCAGTGAAGACTTACTTTATTGATCAAAATGGTTAATTTATATTCAGTTGATGCAGACTGAAAAAAGTGCACGTGCACCCTGGGTAGTTTTTATAAAGATATAATCAGGTTTGTCAGGACACAGCCTGTTTTTTTTTTTTAATGTAAACATTAGATCAGGACACTTCCTGATTGGGCCCTGACTTTCAATCCCATTTCGTGATCAAGAGGGAGGGTGATAATACAATATCTGTGATAGCAGATATGATGCAGGCATGAAGAAGTCTCTTTCCTTGATACTCTAGACCTATTTCAACTTTAATGACAATCTTCTTCTTCTTCTTCCTCTATTTGCGTTCCCATTTTCATATGGGGTCGCATCTCTTCACTAGTCGTCTCCACTGGTTCCGGTCCATCACTTGCTCCTCCTCCAGCTGTCTCTCTCTGAGATCCTCCTTCAGTGACAATGATTCCAAACATTAGTATTACCAAAGCACATCTCGTGATTCTTGTAGATATTCCACCTCTTCCCCTCACACAAAGTGCTATTGATAATACTACACCAATATCAACAGCATGTTGCATAATTATTCACAAGTTCCAGAAATATAGAGATTCAATGCGCTGGTAACATGTTAGTCTATGTGCCTATTTTTAAGTGTCCACTTGGAATCATATAGCTTATTGCCAATGAACAACATGGCTTCAAAGAAATCAGGACTAAATTAGCTAAATTGATAAAGTTTATGATGAAGGAAGCCTCACCTTACAATAAAGAGGGGACTGGGCTACATGAATTTTTCTAGAATTTTAAGAGATATTTGAAACAACCCAATGAGACAATTTTTTCAGTAAACTGCAGGCAAAGACAAGAATTAGTGAAACTGTCGTTAAGTCGATAAAAACTTTTTCAAGAAGAGAACAAAGGATCAGAGGAAGTTACGCAGTGTCATGTTCAAAATGTTAGCATTTGGTATGCATTAAGAACAGTTTTAGGGTTACTTAAGTACCTGTTATATAAAAATGACCTGCCAGGAGTTGTAAATGTTTATTTCAGTGTCTTAGCAGAACATCAAATTTATTTAAAAATGAAGAGGAGCTGAAAATAGCTGCAAAGAGTTTAAGAGAGGCCTAAAAACTTCAAGAAAGGACAAGAATGATCAGTAACAAGACTGATAAGTACTACAAAATGTAAAGTAACGAGAATTAGTAGCTATAAAAAGGCCACTAAAAATGAAAGTAATCTGAGCCATTGTGGAAATAGATCTATCTCCAAATATATAAACTGTATAGTGTAAGGAAGTGCATGCTTTTTAAGCAAACATGAAGGTGGCCTTTCGACATAGAGACAAAGGAATCTAATTTTTTTTATATAATATGCAAAACCTAAACTTGACTATGTACTACCCTTCTTTATTTGAATTTGCAAAACTATAGTTGTGGAGGACTTCCTATTTGTTATGAACCTTCAGTCTCATAACAACCTTAGTTTGGATATCCTGATATGGCTTCTGTAGAGGCCTACAAATGATCTAGAAATTAAATCCTATTTTCCTTTGCTTCTGCTACTGTTCTCCAAACTCCACTGAGTTTGTATCTTTCTTTGAATATCTCTCATCATACCATGAGTCCTTGCTATCTTCTCACCCACATGCCGAAGCTCTCTACATTGGAGACTTCAATATACATCACAGTGAGTGGCTTCATTCATCTCACTCTGATGTGGGAGGAAGTGAGGCTTTTACTTTCTCTATTACTCACGATCTGGAGCAAATTATCAAACATCCTACTCGTGTTCCTGATCGTAACGAACATGCAGCAAACACTCTTGACCTATTTCTCACTTTTAACCCTTCAAACTACTCTTATTCTGTGCTTTCCCCTCTTGGTAAATCTGACCAATCTATAATCTCAATCTCTTCCATTTTCTCTCCACATCCACCAATCCCTCCTACTCAGAGCCGCCTTTGGCACTTTGAGCGTACCCAACATGAAAATTTGCATAACTTCCTCTTTGACTTTCCTTGGGATGACTACTGCTTTTGGTCCCGCTTCCCTGCTCAGGTAGCTCTAAAAGTTGCTGAGATCATGACCATGGGAATGGAGGTGTACATCCCCTCTTCTACAAAACCTTTCTCTCCCTCTAAAGCCTAAACCTTAGTTTGACCATGCTTGCTCCATGGCTATCAAGGCAAGGAATTGGGCACACCGATCTTACCAAGCCTCTCCTTCCGATTTAACTCTCTCTGCTTTTATTGTATCTAAGAATCACTGTACTGCTCGGATTTGAAGGTCTAAGGCTTCCTTTATAAGAAGAAAAGTTAATGACCTTAACTCCTCTCCCACTGACAAATGCATTTGGTCCCTAGCCAAAAACTTCTGTAACTCAAGCTCTCCCCTCTCATTCGTTCTGATGGTTCTATAGCTTGCTCTCCCACTGACAAAGCCACTCTCTTTGCCTCTCATTTTTCTGCCAACTCTTCTATAATCGATTCCAGTGTACATGTTCCTCATCTTTACCCCTCTCTAACCCTATGCCCTCCCCTATCCTTTCGTCACGAAAAGTTCATAAGGTCCTTTGCTCACTAAAGACGAACAAGGCACCTGGTTCCGATGGTATCCCTGCAAGGTTCCTTAAGAAGTTTGCAGATGAACTGGCTCCTGTGCTTTGCCATCTTTTTCAACTCATCCTGTCAACCAGTGTCTATTCCTCATCTTGGAAGCATGCTCTAGTTCAACCTGTTCCTAAGAGGGGTGACCGCTCTATTCCTTCAAACTACTGACCTATTGCCCTAACCTCCTCTATTGATAAAGTTTTCAAAACTTTGCTCAATGCTGACCTCTTGAAACACCTTGAATCTAACTCACTTATCTCCAATCATCAGTACGGCTACCGCAAGGCAAGACCCACTGGTGATCTCCTGTCCTATCTTACTCATGTATGGTCATCTTCTCTGAGGAACCATGGGGAATCCTTTGTCGTCACCCTTGATATCTCTAAGGCTTTTGACAGAGTCTGGCACAAGGCTCTGTTGGTCAAACTCCCTGCCTATGGCTTTACCCCTTCTTTCTGTTCTCTGAGTTTCAGTTTTCTTACTCACCATTTTATATCTGTAGTTGTTAATGGTGCGACATTTAGCCCTTTCTCTGTTACCAGTGGTGTTCCACGGGTCCCTGTTCTTTTACTTACTCTGTTCCTTCTCTTCATCAATGATCTTCTACAGTCCCCATCTTCCTCACTTCTTCATGCCTTTGCTGATGATTCTACCCTTCACTTTTCCTCTGCCTTTTCTTCACAACCTTCATCTGCTACTCGTAATCAGTCTCGTATCACTCTTTTTTCTAATCTCAACTCCGATTTGCAGAGAATATCTGAGTGAGGCACTCAAAATTTAGTTAAAAGTAGTTATTTTGGCGGTGATATTGAAAAGCTCCCTCTGTAGCAAAAGTTAGGCAAATTCAGATCGATCACTTTAACTTTTTTGAAAACCCTTGATGTGTGGAACAAGAAAATCACGGTTGATTGAGTAAAACAGAGAGGGCCACGAACTCTCCTTTAGAGCCAGGAGTAAATTGCTAAATTTGTTAACAGACTTTTAATTGTGTGAAATATTTCCAAATATTTGTATTAGGGTGAGGATATTGTTGACAATTACAGCTACAGTACCATCAGTTGAAAGATCTTTTAGTAGACTGAAACTTAGCAAAAACATTTTAAGGCCAACTATGTCTCAAACCAGACTTGTTAATCTAGCACGACTGAGTATTTAATATGGCATTGCCAGACAAATTGATTTTGATAGTGTTATTAGAGATTTAGCAAACCAAAAAGGCAGAAATGCACATTTGAATTAGCACTCTAGTTAAATGTTATTTTTTTTGTTTATTGTTTTTAAGAAAAGTATTTTCCTTTGAAGGAAATTACTATGAACCTTTAAAAGCATTTCACTATGAAAAAGCCTAAAGGGCAATTAGTGAATGTAACTATAAATACTGATTTATGTTGCTGCATTAATTGACTGTTTTTGTTGCATTATGTTATATCCGAGCATGGAAATATAGCATTTATGAGAGTTTACATGTAGATTTACTGGATATCAAATCCTCAATTTTGTGAAAAATCTTTGCCTGCTACGGGAACCCCAAAAAGGGTCCTGTACCGCCTTGCAAAAATTCTCTTGGAGGCCCTACTAGTTCTAGTGCCAGCCATATCAAAATATCGATCCCTATCCATTCTGTCATAATCATGAAGAAATTTAAAAACCGTCACCATATCCCCCCCATTGTTCTAGCTTCGAGTGATGGTAAGTCTTATTCCCTGAACCTCTTCTCAAAACTGAGAATGTGTATTTTTGGAACCAGCTTCGTGGCATGTCTTTGTACTTTTTTCAGCTTACTTACATGATATTTCAAGTGTGGATTCCAATAGGGGGCTGCATTTTCAAGCTTTCACCTCATATAGGTTACAAAAATATTTCTGAGCATTTCTTTGTCCATGTGTCTGGAGGCTACCCTTACATATGCTAAGAAAACATATGCTGCCCTTACTATGCCATTTATATGCATATCTGTAGACAAATATGCCAGTATATATACTCCTAGATCTCTCTTATTCTTTGTCTCTTGAAGTTCTGCTCCTGCTATTGAGTATTCAAGCTTGGGCCTCCTCACACTTGTACCCATTCTCATTACCTTGTATTTAGACGTATTGGATTTCATTAGTCACTTTTTTGACCACTCGTTAAGACTATTTAAGTCTTCTTGAAGTTCTCTACCACTGTTCTCGTTTCTTACTTTTTTTCACAATCTTTGCATCGTCTGCAATGATATTCATGAATGAATTTACAGACTCTGGTGGGTCATTTGCATATACAAGAAACAAAAGTGGCCCTAAAACTAAACCCTGTGGAACTCCACTACTAACCCTTTTCCAATCAGACACCGAGTGTCTTATTCTAACCCTCTTTTCCATTCCTTCTAAGTAAGTTTCTATCCATTCCAAGTCATTTCCACCTATTCTCCACATTACTAACAGATTCTTAATAAGTCTCCCATATGGGACCGTATCAAATGCCTTCTGGAAGGCTAGGAATATGCAGTCTGCCCAGCCTTCTCTTTCCTGTAAGATTGTGCTTACCTCATCATAAAATTCTAGTAAGGTTGTTACTGTTGACCTACCTTCTCTGAAGCCATGTTGTCTCAATGACAAAAAGTTGAAGGATTCCAAGTGAAAAGAGATGTGTTTTTTTAGTAGTTCTTCATAACATTGCAAACTCTGCTGGTCAAGAAAACAGGTATATTTTTTAGAGCTGCATCCCTCCTTCCCTCATTGAGGATAGGTACCATGCTTGTTTGTTTCCAGCATATTTGGATCTTCCTAGATTCCAGAGACTTTTCAAATATGATACATAGTACCACTGATATTGATTTAGAGCATTTATTAAGCACATAAAGAGATGTATCATAAGGACTTGTAGCTTTATGGACATTTAATTCCATAGGCATTTTGCATACCTCTGTGGCTGAAAAGGTGATGTTCTCTAATACCGGCCTATGAGTTCTTATCTCTGCAATCTGAGTGGGTGGGTTATTTTCTACTGTAAATACTGACTGAAACTCCTTGCTCAATTTTTCGCAGATCTCTTCATCCGTCTCAATGATGCTTGCATCCACTCTCTTTAAGTTTTTCCTCTGATAAAGCTGTGGAAAAGTTTGGGATTTTCTTTAGCCTTCCTGGTGATATCCCTTTCATAGTCTCTATCTGCCTCTCTTCTTTTAGTTAGTTAATAATTTCTTGCTCTTTTATAAGTCTGCCAGGCATTTATGCTCTTTTATTTATGTGTGTGTGATTACCTAATTGTGATTACCTAATTGTGTTTACGGGAAAGAGCCCAAAGCTCGTATCTTCCCGTCTCCTGATCGGTTCCATTTTAGACTTAGTGATACTTATCATACCTGTCCTTAAAACTATGGATTAAGATACCATTAACTACCTCCTCGCTTAGCCAATTCCAATTATCAACTACTCTTACACTGAAAAAGTATTTCCTTACATCCTGCAAAAAAGTTTTCTTACGAAGCTTCAAACTATGACCTCTAGTTCTAGAGCCAGCCATATCAAAATATCGATCCCTATCCACTCTATCATAACCATGAAGGAATTTAAAGACTGTCACCATATCCCCCCTCACTCTTCTAGCTTCGAGTGATGGTAAGTCTAATTCCCTCAGCCTCTCATCATAACTGAGATTGCGTATTTCTGGCACCAGTTTCGTGGCATGTCTTTGAACTTTTTCAAGCTTAGCTATGTGCTTTTTCAAGTGCGGATTCCAAAAGGGGGCTGCATATTCGAGTTTTGGCCTCATATAGGTTACATAAATATTTCTGAACATTTCCTTGTCCATGTGCCTGAAGGCTACCCTTACATTTGATAAGAATGCATATGCTGCCCTTACTATACCATTTGGAGACAAATCTGCCAGTATGTTTACTCCTAGATCTCTCTCATTTTCTGTCTCTTGAAGTTGTACTCCAGCCACCGAGTAGTCAATCTTGGGCCTTCTTGCACTTGTACCCATTCTCATTACCTTACATTTTGAAGTATTGAATTTCATTAGCCACTTTTCTGACCACTCATTCAGATTATTTAGATCCTCCTGAAGTTCTCTACCATTGTTCTCATTTTTTACTTTCTTCACAATCTTTGCATCATCTGCAAACATATTCATGAATGAATTTACAGACTCTGGTAGGTCATTTACATATACAAGGAACAAAAGTGGCCCTAAAACTGAACCCTGTGGAACGCCACTACTAACTCTTCTCCATTCAGACACTGAGTGTCTTACTCTAACCCTCTGTTCCCTTCCTTCTAAGTAAGTTTTTATCCATTCCAAAACATTTCCACCTATTCTAGCCATTGAGTGCAGCTTCCTAATAAGTCTCCTATGTGGAACAGTGACAAACGCTTTCTGGAAGTCTAGGAATATGCAATCTGCCCAGCCCTCTCTTTCCTGTAAGATTTGGCTTACCTCATCATAAAATTCTAATAAGTTTGTTACTGTTGATCTACCTTCTCTGAAGCCATGTTGCCTCACTGATAAAAAGTTGAAGGATTCCAAGTGAAGAGAGATATGTTTCCTTAGTAGTTTCTCCATAACTTTGCAAACTATGCTGGTCAAGGAAACTGGTCTATAGTTCAGAGCCGTATCCCTCCTTCCCTTTTTGAAGATAGGTATCACATTTGCTTGTTTCCAGCATCTTGGAATCTCCCCTGACTCCAGTGACTCCTTAAATATGATACTTAGTGCCACTGATATTGTGTTTGCACATTTTTTAAGCACATGAGGGGATATGTCATCAGGACCTGTAGCTTTATGAACATCTAAATCCATCAGCGCTTTGCATACCTCTGTGGCTGTAAGGTTGATGTTCTCTAATACCGGCCCTTGAGCTTCTATCACTGCAATCTGAGGGGGTGGGGTATTTTCTACTGTAAATACTGACTGAAACTCCTTGTTCAGTTCTTTGCAGATCTCTTCATCCGTCTCAGTGATGCTTCCATCCGCTCTCTTTAGCCTTAAAACCTGTTCTTTTACCTTCAGTTTTCCTCTGATAATGCTGTGGAAAAGCTTGGGATTTTCTTTAGCCTTCCTGGTGATGTCCCTCTCATAGTCTCTCTCTGCCTCTCTCCTTTTACTTAGGTAGTCATTTCTTGCTCTTTTGTAGGTTTGCCAGGCATTTATGTTTTTTCTCCTCCTATACCTTTTCCAGCATTTGTCTCTCCACTCCTTAGCTCTTTTACACCCATTATCGAACCATTTCTCTCTGGCATGAATTACACCTAGTTTGGTGACAGGTATGCAGCAATCTACTATCTTCCCATATTTCTCACAAAAGATGTCATACATTTCTTGTACAGATTTGTTGTAAAATAAGGTTCTCCAGTCAATAACTGCAAAAAGCTCATTCATTTTGATGTAATCTCCTTTCCGATAGTTCCTCCTCATGTCCTCAGTGCCTCTACTCTCAGGAAGAATATCTTCAATGATATACTCCATCAACAACACCCAGTGGTCACTCTTTCCAATTGGTGGTTCATACTCATTTTTTTCAATATCCAACACATTATCTGTGAACACTAGATCAAGTAGTGATGGCTCATCCCCACCCCTGGCCCTTGTTGGTTCCATTACATGTTGGTGTAGGAAATTCCCTTGTACGCAATCTAGGAATCTTGCCCCGAATGAGTCCTCACCACTGTGTGGGTCAAGATTTATCCAATCTATCTCTTTATGATTAAAGTCTCCCATAATCAAAATCCTACATTTTTTTCCCGTGCCATGTTAACAACTGAGTTTATGACTTCAATAGTACCTATATGACTTTCCTCATAAACTTCAAGCCTATTCTGGTTCCTTGGTGGGTTGTATACAACAGTTATTATAATGCTCTCTGACCAAGTATTTATGCGAGCAACAAGAAATTCCTTGAACTCACTTTCTATAGCCAAGTTTATTTCTTTGACTTGAATCCTTTCACTTATGAGCAGTGCTATCCCTCCACCAGTCCTCTCAGATCTTTCAACCCTTAGTATTCTGAAACCCTTAGGAAAAACTGTGACACTGTTTATGTCCTCACTCAACTTAGTCTCTGTAATTGCTACTATATCTGCCTTACTGTTGTGAATCCTATCTTTTAATTCTACTGCCTTACCAGCTAATCCATCAGCATTTGTGTATAACAATCTTAATGAGGCCCCATCCCCTGATCTTCTGTCATTATCTCCTTTATCTCCTCTTTGTCTGGAAGAACTCTGTAATGAAAATTTTTCTTCTCTTCTTCATTTCTTTCATCATTTAACCTTCTTGCCTCTTGCAACAAGTTTTTGATCTTTCCCATTTCTTCCTGTGTTCTGTATTGTCTAATGAACACTTCTTTGAATTCTTGAAGGTCTTTTAGACTTTTTTTTCTCAACAATATTTCCCTACATGTTTCCCCTCTCTCAAAGGTTACTTTTGTTGGTCTCGGCTTTCCTTCCCTCGAATATTTACCTAGTTGGTGTATGTTTACAATATCCTCAGGACCACATACTACTCCAAGCTTTCTTATCAGGTCTACAACCCTAGCTTTATTTTCTTCAAGTCTCCCCTGCCATGTTGGCTCCTGGGACTCGCTTATGCCTGAGATTACCACTATCTTCTCCTTATCAAGTGCCTGTCTGATGAGTGGGGTTGCCATTTCCATCACAACGTCTTTAATTTTTTCGATTACTGTCACTTTATAGTCAACTGTTTGTATGTGTGTGTGTGTGTGTGTGTGTGTGTGATTACCTAATTGTGATTACCTAATTGTGTTTACGGGAAAGAGCCCAAAGCTCGTATTTTCCCGTCTCCTGATCGGTTCCATTTTAGACTTAGTGATACTTATCATACCTTTCCTTAAAACTATGGATTGAGATACCATTAACTACCTCCTCGCTTAGCCAATTCCAATTATCAACTACTCTTACACTGAAAAAGTACTTCCTTACATCCTGCAAAGAAGTTTTCTTACGAAGCTTCAAACTATGACCTCTAGTTCTAGAGCCAGTCATATCAAAATATCGATCCCTATCCACTCTATCATAACCATGAAGGAATTTAAAGACTGTCACCATATCCCCCCTCACTCTTCTAGCTTCGAGTGATGGTAAGTCTAATTCCCTCAGCCTCTCATCATAACTGAGATTGCGTATTTCTGGCACCAGTTTCGTGGCATGTCTTTGAACTTTTTCAAGCTTAGCTATGTGCCTTTTCAAGTGCGGATTCCAAAAGGGGGCTGCATATTCGAGTTTTGGCCTTGTGTGTGTGCTTTCGAGAGTGAGCCCTATACTTGTAACTCCCTTTCTCCTGGTCGGTTCCATGTTTATACTCATTGATTCTTATTATACTTGTCTTCAAAACTATGATCTGAGTTAGCATTAACTACGTCTATGCTTAACGAATTCCAATCATCAACTAATCTTACACTAAAAAAGTACTTCCTTACATCCTGCATAGAAGTGCTCTTAAAAAGTTTTAATGACCTCTAGTTCTAGAACTGGCCATATCAAAATATTGGTCACAATGCACTCTGTCAAAGCCATTAAGGAATTAATAAGCCATCCCCATATTCCCCCAAATTCTTCTACTTCGAGTGATGAAAGTTTAAGTCCTTCAGCTTCTCCTTAGAACTGAGATTATGTATTTCATGCATCTGTTTCAAGGCATGTTTCTGGACTTTTGCAGCTTATTTAGATATTTCTTTATTAGTGTGACACCAGGACAGGCCCCCCCCCAAAAAAAAATGCCCTCATCAATAAAGGCCCTGGGCACTAGAAAACATGAAGACAACTGAAAATAAAAAAGATTATGGACAAGGCAGAATTGAAGTAATGATACACAGAGGAAAAGGACATACTGAATAAATAGTCAAAGTACTGAGGACGCAGAGATATGGAGGATTAGTCCCTGAGATGACAATAGATCAGTTTTATGAAGGAAGATAGGTTATAAGAGTTTGGAAAGAGAGAAGGAGGAAGAGCGGTCCAGAGTTTGGAGATAGATGGGAAGAAGCAGTCACTGCACCAACCAATCCGCGAGCTTCAAATCTCCACACAGTATCTATGAGGCGAGGCCGCTAGGCGAGTCTGACGTGGCCTTGGCAGTGGGGTAGGGATGCAACTTGCAAGTTTATCAGAGCAGCGATGGAAGTAGTAGCAATAGAATAGAGAGAGGGATGATACCTTATGGATTCTAAAAGGCGGCTGCATATTCAAACTTTGGCATATGTTACAAAGAGATTTGTGAACATTTCCTTGTACTTGTGTCTGAAGGGTACCCTTACATTTACTAAGAAAGCATATGCTGTCCTTACTATGCCATTTACATGCATTTTTGAAGACAAATCCGCCAGTATGTTTATTCTAAGGTCCCTCTCATTCTCTAGCTCTTGAAATTCTGTATCTGCTATCGAGTATTCAAGTTTGAGCCTTCTCGCACTTGCACCCGTTCTCATATCCTTACATTTAGAAGTATTGAATATCATTTGTCACTTTTCTGACCACTCATGTAGACTATTTAGGTCTTCCTGAAGTTCTCTACCATTGTTTTTGTCTCATCTTTCTTCACAATCTTTGCATCATCTGCAAGCTTATTAAATAATGAATTTACAGACTGGTTATTTACTTATTATTCATGGAACAAAAGTGGCCCCAAAGCTGAACCCTGTGAAATCACTACTAACCCTTCTCCATTCAGACACTGAGAATCTTACTCTAATCCTTGGTTCCCTTCCTTTTGAGTAACTTCTTATCCATTCCCAGGCACTTCCACCTATTCTCGCCATTACGTGTAGCTTTTAATTAAGTCTCCCATGTGGGACTGTATCAAATGCCTTCTGAAAATCTAGGAATATGTAATCTGCCTAGCCCTCTCTTTCCAGTAATAAGTTTGTTACTGCTGATCTGTCTTCTCTGAAGCCATGTTGTCTCACTGACAATATGGTGAAGGATTCCAAGTGATGAAAGATGTGTTTTCTTAGTAGTTTCTCCATAACTTTGCAAACTATGCTGGTCAAGAAAACAAGCCTATGATTTAGAGCTGCATCCCTGTTGAAGATAGGTACCACATTTGCTAATTTACAGCATCTTGGAAGCTCCCCTGATTACAGCAACTTTTCACATACGATGCATAGAGCCAGCAATATTGGCTCAGCACATATCTTAAGTACATGAGGGAATATATCATCAGGACATGTATCTTTGTAAGTATTTGACTCCATTAACGCTTTGCATACTCCTATAGCTGAAAAGATGATGTTCTTTAATACCGACTCATCATCTTTTATCTCTGCAATATGAGGGGCTGGAGTTTATTCTGCTGTGATTCTGACTGAAACTTCTTGCTGACTTCTTTGCAGATCTCTCCATCCGTCTCAGCAAAATTTCCATCTGTTCTATTTAACTTTGAAACCTGCCCTTTGATTATCAGTTTTTTTTTTATGAAGCTGTGGAAAAGCTTGGGATTTTCTTTAACCTTCCTGGTAATATCCTTTTCATAAGCGCTCCCTACCTCTCTTCTTTTTTCTTAGGTAATCATTTCTTGCTCATTTATAAGTCTGCCAGGCATTGATGTTTTTCCTCTTCCTATACCTATTTAAGCAATTGTTGCTTCACTTCTTAGCTCTCTTACACTCATTATTGAACCATCTCTATCTGGTATGAATTACTCCTATTTTGAATGATGGAATGCAACAATCTACTATCTTCCCATATTCCTCACAAATGATTTTGAGCATTCCTTGAACAGATTTGTTGTTAAATAAGTCCTCCAGTCAATAAGTGTAAAATGCTTATTAACTTTGTTGTAATGTCCTTGCAGATAGTTCTTTTTGTGCCCTTCTCAGTGCCCTTACTTTCAGGCTAAACTTCTGCAGTGATATTCTCCATCAACAACACAACTCATTCTCAATTTTGTCACTATCAAACACATTCTCTGTGAATCCTAGATCAATCACTGATGGCTCATCCACACCCTGTCCTCGTTGGTTCCAGTACCTGTTGGAGTAGGAAATATCCTTGTACACAATCTAGGAATCTTGCCCCAAATGATTCCTCTCTACTTTGTGGGTTAATATTCTCTCTTTGATTAAAATCTCCCATTAACAAAATCCTACACTTTCTCTTCCGTGCAATGTTAACAGCTGAATTTATGACTTCAAGTGTACCTATTTGACTTTCCCTAAAATCTTCCAGCCATTGATGATTCCTTGGTGGAAGATATGCAACAGTTATTATAATGCTCTCTGAACCGGTACTTATATGAGCAATAAAAATTCCTTGAACTCATTTTTTATTGCAAAGTTTATTTCATCAACCTGAAACCTTTCATTTAGGAGCAGTGCTATCCCTCCACCAGTCGCCTCAGATCTTTCAACCCTTACTATTGCAAAGCCTTTAGGAAAAATGTGACACCCTCTTTGTGCTCACGTAACTTAGTTTCTATAACCGCTTCTATATCTGCCTTGCTATTCTTTATCCTATCCTTTAATTCTAGTGCCTTACCAGGTACCCCATCAGCATGTGTCTACAGCATTCTTCATGAAACTGTATTCTCTGATCTCCCAGGATTATCTTCTTTATCACCCCTTTTGCTGGAAGAGCTCTGAAACGAAAATTTTTCTTCTCTTCTTCATTTCCTCCCTCATTTAATTTTCTAACATCTTACAAACAAGCTTTTGATCCTTCCCATTTTTTCCTGTGTTTTGTATGGACTAATGAACCCTGTTCTGAATTCTTGTTGGCATTTTATGTTTATTGCTCTCATCAACACTCCTCTACAAGTGTACCTCTCTTAAAAGTTACTTTCATTATCCTGGTCTTCTCCTCCCTAGATTATTTACCAATTCGGTGAATGTTTACAATATTCTCTGGACCACATACTACTCCAAGCTTCCTTATCAGGACTAAAACATTAGCTTTAATATGGTCAAGGTTCTCTGGCCGTGTTGATCCCTGGGATTCACTAATGCCTGAGATTACCACTAACTGCTCTCTATCAAGTGCCTATTTGATCAGTAGATTTGACCTTTCAATCACAACATATCTCATTTTTCGAATTACTGTTTCTTTGTAGTCAACTGTACTTCTGTTATCCAATACCATCCCCAGATTGCCTGTTTTGCTGCCATATTTTGCTTTAATGTGTCTAGAAAGGCTCTTGTAATGCCCTCATGTTCTGTACTGAGCTCTTGAAAATCTTTTCTAAACTGTTCTAGGTTTTCCTTTATTGGGAATTCCCAAGATGGAGTCTCGTCTCTCTCAGTAGAGAGCATTGAACTAGCACTTAATTCATTCAGGTTGTCATTCAGCAGTTTGTTTTTTCTTGTCTAGATATTCTGATTTTCAGTTTATTCTTTTCTCCTTCCAGCTTTTTTATTCATGTTTCTGGTTCTTTTCTCTCTTCCGTTTGTGCCTTTTTAATCCCCTCTAAATTTCTTATTATATCTCAAAGTGTTTAATTTTCTTGCTTACTTTCAAAGCCTTCTTTTATTTCTTTATCCATAATATGTATTTTATCATCCAGGTTTGATACAAGAGTCATAAGATCCCTGACTATTTGTTTTAGATTCCTAAGGGCTGCTCCAAGCCCACAACTCCAAGGGATCAGCTACCTCCCCTCCCCCGACTTTTGGAGGGAGTTTAAAGACAGAGATGGTTTCATCTTGGAGTTTGAGTATCATAGAATACAAAAAAAGTTTTTATTTAACCTTACACACACTTGCTTTATCTTTTGATTACTATGTTTCTTAGTTAATCTTTTTAATGACTCATTTTCCTGGTAACACACACCCTAAGTTAAAATTTGACATTGGTAATAATAAAAACTCACATGAAGAAAAGGTCGAATATGCAACCGAGGAAAAACACCTGATGCCTTGAGCACCTGTGATTGTTATTATTTATTCTTAACTGCTAAATCGATAATTTCAGAAGAAAAAGATTTCTCAATTATTAACTAAGATATGTTATCGCAAAATAGGAATTAATCAGAAGAGAACAATGAAAATCTAGCTTGATTTAGAAAAAAGTAAAGAAAAAAAAGACATGTATGTTTCTTGGCACCATAACTCAACATATGTTAACAGGTCTTTTATTTCCTTTGTTTTTATTTATTCCTTTTTTATGTATTATATTTTCTTTACTACTAAGCTAACCGTTAAGAGAGGTATATTCTTTAACAAGATGTGGAACCACAAGATAAGGTAATACAGTTATAGCTATAAAAGCTCCTTCCAATGCAAACAAAAGATTAGGATATTCGATGAATCTGATGCTGGCACCTATTCTGTTTTCCTTCAGCATTGCATCCTCTTCTCCCCCCTCCAAATTTTCTGAGAATTTCTTTTAAATTTTTAGGACTGTCCTCCTACTTAGAGGAATTTTGTTTGTTTGTTTCTGTGTGTGCATTTACTTAATAATAAGTACCTAATTTTGTTTACGGAAAAGCTCTCTATGCTTGTAAGTCCAAGTCTCCTGGTCGGTTCCATTTTCGTACTCAAAGATATTTATTATATTTGTTGTCGAAGCTGTGAATGCAGTTAACATTAACTGCATTCCAATCATTAACTATTCTTGGATTAAAGCAGTAGTTCCTTAAACCTGCAATGATTTTTTTTTATGAGTGATACACCAGGACGGGCAGAGAAATTTGCCCTCATCGGGCCTGGGCATGAAGAAAATATAGAGCAAAGAGGAACAGATATTGGGAGTGTTATGACTTGCAAAATGTGAAGGAAAATTACGAAGCTTCAAACTATTGACTCAGTTAAAACCATGAATGAATCAAATATCGTCATCATATCCCCCTTCATTCTTCTAGCTTTGAGTGGTGGTAAGTCTTATTCCCTAAGCCTCTCCTCATTACTGAGATTGCGCATTTATAACATCAGTTTCATAGCATGTCTCTGAACTTTTTCTAACGTATTTATATGGTTTTCTAAGTGTGGATTCCAAAAGGGTGTTGCATTATTCAAGCTTTGGCCTCACATAATTACATACATATTTCTGAACAATTCCTTGTTCACGTGTCTGAAGGCTACCCTTACATTTGCTAAGAAAGCATATGCAGCCTTTACTATGCATCTCCAGAGATAAAGCTGCCAATATGTTTACTTTTAGAGCTCTTTAATATTCTGTTTCTATTGAGTACCCAGGCTTGGGCCTTCTTGCTTTTGTACCCATTATGCTATGAAGCATTGAATTTTGTTAGGCACTTTTCTGACCATTCATGAAAACTATTAGGTCTTCCTTAAGTTTTCCACCTTTTTTCTTGTCTTCTAATTTGTTGTGTCTAAGAAACCCTTTAACATGTGTTTTGATAATGTGTTTTGATCGGGAGTGGCTGGCCGCTGGTGCATGCGTGCTGCTTCATCCTGTCCCCTAGCTCATTGATTGGTCCGCCGATAAAGCTCTGCCTACCTCACTACTCTCTCTCTTATTGCCTGGAACCTTTGTTGGTAAACAAAGGCCAAAGCCTAGTTCTGTCAAAACTTTCTGTTATATTTCTTACCTGTTCAAGATAAGTAGATGGTCATAAAGCTCTATGAAGCTCTATAATTGTGTATGATGTGTAGTCATTATAATACATATCCCATTTTTGTCGTTAATGTTAAGAGATGATGTGGGGTGGATATGTATGCACAACTATACTGTAAATGCTTTTATTTCGTTGCGCCATTTGTAGAAGAGTATAAATTCTAAAACTAAACAAAATATATAAATGACATGAGAAGAGTCAATGATACTGGATAATACTGAAAAATTTAATAAAAGGATCGGAACCCTTATATGAATGATCAAAACATACTACTTGTGGTTGTCAAATGTAAACAATAGAAAACACTTTCTGAGTGCACAATATAATACTTAACACTAGTTAAAAGGGTATCTAAGACACAACACTTCCTTCCCCCTTAAAAGAGTTTTGAGTACATGTATGGGTATATGCAGTTTATATCTTGTATTAATATCCATATTATCATAATATCATGCATGGTTACAAATATAATTTCTTAGGAGCTATTCCACTGGTTTCCCTATCAGGAAGTACCCTGCATGCAACTAGACTCTGGGGTAAAGGCACTGCTAATGCGTCTGCTGAGAATGAAACCTCTGTGTTCGTGGCTGGTTCCACTGCATTTCTTGAATGAAGAGTTTGTTCAGTATCAGACTGATCTGCTGAGAGGTGGTGGCTATTGTCAGACCAAGAAGGCTTTAGCTGATCAATGTGTGTCTTCATTACATTTTCATTTACTCGAACATCATAATGCATATTCCCAACCTTTCGTGTAATTTCCCCAGGTATCCACTTGTCTGGTGTTGTGTATGATCGCACTGGAGATGAAGGTTGAATATGTCATATCTCCTTTTGGTTTTGTATTTGTGTCCAACCTTCGGTCTGCTGATCACTAAGAAAATTAGGCGACATCAGATAAACTTAGTCCTAATCCTCCTCCCCATCAACAAAACTGATGGTGCCATACCCGTAGTTGCATGTGGAGTAGATTGATAACTTATGCTAGTAGGAACAGTAGCACGTGAGGCTTGTCTACATTTCATATTATGCTTAAATGTCTGGACAAATCTCTCAGCCTCCCCATTTGTGGCAGGATGATACGGTGCAGAAAAGGTGTGTAGAATGCCATTTACATCCAAAAATTCTTAAATCCTGAGAAGAAAACTGATGACCACTATCAGATACTATGCGCTCTGGCAGACCAAGGGTTGCAAAAGCGGCATTAGTGCTTTGATAGTGCAAAGTGAGGTAGTTGACTACAATGGAATGGTCTCTGGTCGTTTACTGTAATCATCGACAACAATTAAGTAAGAATATCCAAGAAATGGGCCAGAAAAATCAACTTGTAGCCGTTGCCAAGCATGTCTAGGATATTCCCAGGGGTACAAATGTACTGGTTTGGGATTATTTTGATTGATGGAACAAGTCATACATTTCCGAACAGACATTTCAATGTCCTTGTCCATACCCGTCCACCATATGTAACTTCTAGATATTTCTTTAGATCTTACAATGCCCTGGTGATCTTCATGTATATCAGTGAGTAACTGTTCCCTAAGCTGCTTAGGAACAACAACTCTGGCCCCACATAATATGCAATCCTGTTCCCCACTAAGTTCAGACCATACTGTCACATATGGTTTACATTCTTCCTGAGTCATTGTTGAACTTTGACCAGTAAGTAAGTGCAGAAGTATCTAGGACAATATTGGGTCCTGCTTTGTGCTTTTAGCTATATGTTTAGCTGTGATAGGTAACTTGTAGCTTCTAACAACTAAATACTGACATCATGACCTGTTGGAGGTTCGTCTACGGGTAGACGAGAATAGTGCGACTGCATTTCCTATCTTAGTAGTAGACTTGTACTCTAATGCATAATAATAAGGTGCCAAAATGATAGCCCACCTTTGTAGTCATGAAGCGACTAGAGTAGGTAATCCTGCTTTTGGACCTAAAATGGCTAATAATGGTTTGTGGCCAGTGACTATAATTTCTTCCTGCCGTATAGGTATATGTGGAATTTCTTTATAGCATACACTAGTGCAAGGCCCTCCTTTTCAATCTATGAATAGTTTCTTTCTGCCTTGTTTAACAATCTAGATGCATAAGCAATTGGCCTTTCTGTGCCATTGGGCATTACATGAGCTAAAATCGCACCTAAGCCTACCTGTGAGGCGCCACACACTAGTTTTACTGGCAAGTCCATTCTGAAATGCGTCAAGAACTTTGGAGAAGTTATTTCTGTTTTTATCTTCTCAAATGACTGCTCATAGTCCACTGACCAGTTCCATGCTACGTCTTTGCTTAACAGTCGATAAAGTGGTTCAGCTTGGTTAGCTAATTCTTTTATGAACTTTCCATAAAATGTCACAAGTCCTAAAAATGACTGTAGCTCCTTGAAATTTTCAGGCACTTTTGCTGACTGTACTGCCCTAACTTTGTCATCTGTCTTGTGAATACCCTGGCCATTTATTTTGAGCCCTAAATATTCAATTGCTGACACTTCAAAATGACATTTGCTCTTTTTTTGTTTTCACTCCATTTTCTTAGATGCATTCCAATACTGCTACTAGTCTTTCTTGATGCTCTCTCTCAACCTTTCCTGCTACTAATATGTCATTAACGAGACAAAATATTCTGGGCAATCCAATGAATATCTTATCCATGGTTTGCTGCCAAATTTCGGGACTGCTGGCTACTTCAATTGGTAGTCTTTTGTGACAAAATAACCCTAAATGAGTATTTATTGTATAGCATATTTGTGACTCTTCATCCATGACTAATTGCTGAAAGGCATGTTTAAGGTCAATTTTTGAAAAGACCTTCCATTCCCCTATGTCTGCAAACATGTTTGTAGGGCTGGGTAGAGGGTATTGGGCTATTTGTAACTGTGGGTTTAGTGTTACCTTATAATTTCCACACAAGCGGAAATCTTCATCTTGTTTTGCTACTGGAACTAAAAGGGTTCACCCAGTCTGAATACATTACTCTCTCCCATTTGCCTTCTGTTTCTAACCTTTTAATTTCTTGTTCAACTGAGGCCTTTAAAGCAAATGGAATAGGTCTAGGAGCAAAAAACTCGGATGTTGCATCATATTTCAGGACTAAGGTTGCTTTTTTTTTTTACTGTGCCATGTCCTTCAGCAAAAATCTCCTTAAATTCTGAAAACACATCACTCACAGGGGTAACAGTTTTATGTTCTACTTTCAGAACCTTCAAAATTTCCGACCATTTTAACTGAAAATAGTTCAACCAATCTAAACCCATTAATGTCTGGCCTTGGCCTTTCACAATGTTGAGCGGCAGATCCTGTGCTGTCTGCTGATCATCCTGAACATTAACCTTGACTGAACCTACTACCTTGATGTTGTGTGCATTGTAATCCCACATAACTTTATTGCAAGCTTCTATGAACAAACTCTGACATCACAGACACGTCTGCTGCTATCAACTTGCATGATGACCGGCACACTGTTTATGTTTACTGCAATCTCTTGTCTTTGCTACTTATAGAGTTAATTTGAAGAGCAACTTCTGGTTTACTACTATCTAATTTCTCTGATGGCTCCTCTGAGTGACCATTCTGTTATGTTTCAAGTTTAACTGAGGAATAATTGATGTGTTTCTCTGTTTTGAGGAGCCTACACATGTTATTGAAATGACCCTTGCGTCCACAGCTGTTACATTTCTTGTCAATTGCTGGACATTTTGTCCTGTCACTGGGATAATGATCTACCTTACCACACCTGAAACATGGTTTTGTATTTGTGGATTGTTTGCCCTCAAACGTCCATGAAGCTGTCGTGTTTTTACCTTGTTGCCATTGCCGTTTACCATACTGGGAGGACACTTTATTGACCTGAGAATTATTTTGTGAACTCTCAATGGCCTGAGCTTGAGAATTTGCTGCTTCCATAATCCTAGCTGTGCCTAAAACCTTATTTAATGTTAGAGTTTTTTCCTGAAGCAGTTATTTTCTAAGTTCATGGTAATTACATTTGGGTATAACCTGATATATTATGACATCCTCCTTGTTATAGAACTCACAAGTAGAAGCTAACTCTTTCAACCTGGTAACAAAAGCATCAACTGATTCATTTTCATCATGGGTGCACTGGCTAAACCTAAATCTCTCTTATCTAAAATTAATGTAAAGAGCAAAATAATCATTTAGGCAATCAATTGTTTGTTGAAGGGTTTTGCCTGCAGGTGTGAGGGTTTTATACACCTCCTTTACCTCTAGACCTGCTAATGGAGTAGTAGGGCATGCTTTTGTTCATCCTTGGTGACTCTTATGGCCTTCAGGTAAATGTCAAATGAATGTATCCACTTATTCCACCTCTGTGCATCAGTGGAAGCTTCCTCTTGTATGGAAAATGCTCTGGGCTCGGGCAGATCGAGGAATATGGTTGTTGTTGACTGCTGTGGGCTAATTACACACTCCTGCCAAAACTTGATTGGTGCCAAATATGCTGCCTCCTCTACCTGGTGTCGTTACCACTCATCGCCACTGTTATATTTCTAATTTGTTCAAGATAAGTAGATGGTTGTAAAGCTCTAAGAATCTCTATAATTGTGTATGATGTGTAGTCATTATAATACATATCCCATTCTCGTCATTAATGTTATAGAGATGATGTGGGGTGGATATGTTTACACAACTGTCCTGTAACTGCTTTTATTTTGTTTTGCCATTTGTAGACGAGTATAAATTCTAAAACTAAGCAAAATATATAAATGACATGAGAAGAGTCAATAATACTGGATAATACTGAAACATTTAAAAAAAGGACCGAAACCCTTATATGAAGGATCAAAACATACTATTTGTGGTTGTCAAACGTAAATAATAGAAAAAACTTTCTGAGGGTACAATATAATAGTTAACACTAGTTAAAGGGGTATACAAGACACAAAACTTTCAAACTCAGAAGTATTGTTGGTATTCGGGAGCATATAATATATATTCCTTATAACCAAATATCTGCTTAGGTTAGGTTAGGTTAGGTTAGCTTTGGTTAGGTTAGGTTTATAAATAAAATTTCCAGCCAATGAGAGAGAGAGAGTAGTGAGGTAGGCGGAGCTTTATCGGCAGACCAATCACTGAGCTAGGGGACGACAGGATGAAACAGCACGAATTCCCCTGTGGACAGTCGCTCACGTTTTGATCTTTCTGACAAGTGTTTCGCTAATGTGTTTCGATTCTTCATACAAGGATTTCGATCCTTCTTACAAGGGATTTGAACTTATCCAGTATTATTGATTGTTCTCATGTCATTTATGTATTTTGTTTAACTTTGGAATTTAAACTCTTCTTAAAATGGCATAGCAAAATAAAAACAGTTACAGTATAGTTGTGTATACATATCCACCCCACTTCATCTCTATAACATTAATGACGTGATTGGGAAATGTATTATAATGACTACACATCATACACAATTATAAGGCCTCATAGAGCTTTACAACCAAATACTTATCTTGAACAGGTAAGAAATATAACAGTGGCAATGAGAATGGGATATGTATTATAAAGACTACACATCATACACAATTATAGAGCTTCATAGAGCTTTACAACCATCTACTTATCGTGAACAGGTAAGAAACATAACAGTGGCGACGAGTGGTAAAGACAAGAGGCAGAGGAGGCAGTATATCTGGCACCAACTAAGTTTTGGCAGGAGTGTGTAACTAGCCCACAGTAGTCAACCACAACCATATTTCTCGATCTACCCGTGCCCAGAGCGTTTTCCATACAAGAGGAACATTCCACTATTGCACAGAGGTGGAACAAGTGGATACATTCATTTGACTTCTACATGGAGGCCATAGGAGTCACCAAGGATGAACAGAAGCATGCCCTACTACTCCATTAGCAGGTCTAGAGGTACAGGAGGTGTATAAAACCCTCACACCTGCAGGCAAAACCCTTCAACAAACATTTGATTGCCTAAATGCCTATTTTGCTCTTTAAATTAATTTTAGATAAGAGAGATGTAGGTTTAGCCAGTGCATCCATGATGCAAATGAATCAGTTGATGCTTTTGCTACCAAGTTGAAAGAGGATGTCATAATATAGCAGGTTATACCCAAATGTATTTCACATGAACTTAGGATATTATTGCTTCTGGAGAAAACCCTAACATTAGATAAGTTTTTAGACACAACTAGGATTCTGGAAACACCAAATTCTCAGGCTCAAGCCATTGAGGGTTCACAAAATAATTCTCAGGTCAATAAAGTGTCCTCCCCGTATGGTAAACGACAATGGCAACAAGGTAAAAAACGACAACTCAAAGGAAACCTGAGGGTAAGCAATCCACCAATACAAAACCATGTTTCAGGTGTGGTAATGTAGGTCATGATCCCAGTGAGAGGAAAAAGTATTCAGCTACTGACAAGAAAAGTAACAGTTGTGGACATAAGTGTCATAACAGTAACATGTGTTGACTCCGCAAAACAGAGAAGCACATCATTTATATCCCATTTAAACCTGAAACACAACAGAAGTCACCCAGAGGAGCCATCAGAGCAATTAGATAGTAGAAAACCAGAATTTGCTCTTCAAATTAACTTTTTAAGTAGCAAAAACAAGAGGTTCATGATTACAGTAAGCATAAATAGTGTACTGGTTGTCATGCAGGCTGTCACAGCAGCAGACATCTATGTGATGTCAGAAAAGGTGGCATGCAAAATACCTAATTTGTGCATGGAGCTTGCAATAAAGTTATGTGGGTCTACAATGCACACAGCATCAAGGTAGTAGGTTCAGCTAAGGTTAATGTTCAGTATGATCAGCAGAGAGCACTGGATCTGCCCCTCACCATTGTGAAAGGGCAAGGTCAGACATCAATGAGTTTAGATTGATTGAAACATTTTCAGTTAAAATGGACGGAAATTTTGAGGGTTCTGAAAGTAGAACATAAAAGTGTTACCCTTGTGAGTGATGTGTTTTCAGAATTTAAGGAGATTTATACCGAAGGTCAAGGCACAATGAAAAACAAAGTCAACCTTAGTTCTGAAATCTGATGCAACACCCTAGTTTTTTGCTCCTAGACCTATTCCATTTGCTTTAAAGGCCTCAGTTGAACAGGAAATTAAAAGGTTAGAAGCAGAAGGCACATGGGAGAGAGTAATGTATTCAGACTGTGGAACCCCTTTAGTTCCAGTGGCAAAACAAGATGAAGATTTCCGGTTGCATGGAGATTAAAAGGTAAAACTCAACCCACAGATACAAGTAGCCCAATACCCTCTACCCAACCCTACAAATACATTTGCAGCACTAGGAGAATGCAAGGTCTTTTCAAAAACTGACCTTAAACATGCCTTTCAACAGTTAGTCATGGGTGAAGGGTCACAAGAATACCGTACAGTTTAGGGTAATTTCATCTCAAAAGACTACCATATGGATTAGCCAGCAGTTCCGCAATATGGCAGCAGGCCATGGATAAAATATGCAAGGAATTGCCAGGAGTATTTTGTTTCGATGATGACATATTCGTAGCAGGAAAAAATGAGAGACCAAGGAATAGTAGCATTATTGAAGCGAATCCAAGACAATGGATTGAAAATAAAAAAGGTCAAATATCATTTTAAAGTTTTAGCAAGTGAATATTTAAGGTTCAAAACAAATGACCTGGGTCTTCACAAGACAGATGACCTAGTCAGGGCAGTACAGTCAGTAAAAGTGCCTGAAAATATCAAGGAGCTACAGTCATTTTTAGGACTTGTGATATTTTACAGAAACTTCATAAAAGACTTAGCTACCCTAGCAGAACCACTATATCGAATGTTAAACAAAGATGTAGCATGAAACTGGTCAGTGGACCGTCAGCAGTCATTTGAGAAGATAAAAGAAGGAATAACTTCTCCAAAGCTCATGGCGTATATCAGAATGGACTTGCCAATAAAACTAGTGTGTGACGCCTCACAGGTAGGCTTAGGTGCAATTTTAGCACATGTCATTCCCAATGGCACAGAAAGGCCAATTGCTTATGCATCTAGGTTTTTGAGTTAGCAGAAAGTAGCTATTCACAAATTGAAAAGGAGGGCTTTGCACTAGTGTATGCTGTAAAGAATTTCCACATTGTGACAGAGTGTTTCGCTCAAAGTCACCAGAGGCTGTTAGACGCCTTATTAATTAATATAGTAACTTAACTGTCATTTTTCTAACTAAAAAAATAATTCCCACTTCTTGACTTTTGCAGATTATGATTATTTGCAATTTATATCTTAGCTTATAGCTAATTTTAAATATATCTTATTTACTATTCTTGTACGTGTAGAAGCAGAGTCCCGATATAAAGGCTGCTCCTACTTTTCCACCTATTCAGTTAGCCTATCATATACGTTTTCTTTACAATTTTCTTATGATAAAATAGCTCTTGCTGATAATTTTGTTATAAATTTAACCTTGCTGTTATGTCATTATTCTGTCTAAATATATATCAGTAGCTTCTTTATTATTTGAGTACTTAAATTCCGTCTCCTTCAATGCAAAGAACGTTCTAGAGATTGTTTACCAGTAACCTAACTTTCCATTATTATTCTCGTTCTATTTTATTTGCTTCCACTTGTTGCACCTAAAATACTGTCTCTCCCTTGCATCTCTGCTATAATTGCCTGCCAGGGACCACCACTAAAGTAGTCCTTAAATGATATAGGAGCCAGTTACTGCTCTAGAAATATATCCTACAGATGACGTCACCAGGAGGGACATTGAAGCGTCCTCATTTGGCGGCCAAACATCCCAGAGGCAGCATCTTGCCTCAGCAGTCAAGTTTATTTCAAACCTTATTTACGTGGCATCTTCACAGGAATTCATCAGGCACAAACAAGGTGAGGGATAGTGTATGGTAAAGCTTGTGGATCAATCAAATTGGTTTTTCGAGAATTAGTTACATTCGTTACTGGCTAAATCCTACAATTTTTTTCTCAGATTCCATTCCCATACAAACGAATTTTTGTAGATTACCTAACTGGAATCTCACTTGCCAAAAAATTCCTTAACCTGGAAATTACAGCTGATATACATTGCTAACAAAGTTTCTTTTCACTGAATGTGATAAACGAAAATCTCATCCTCTGAAGACTGGTTATGAGCTCGTAAAAATCTATCCCTTCTCCTAACAAATTCTAATTTCATTTCACCCCTTTCTATCATCGTAAATAAAGTGTTTTACGTCAAAAACCCGTGAATAAAGCTATTTGCTATATAAATTGCAAATAATTAATCATTTAACTAAAGTGTTTTTTGCTATAAACTGCAAATAATTAAAAGGTAATTTTACCCTGTTGGCTTTGCAAATATTTCCTGTTAACCACAATCTAATGAATGCATACTGTATTTATCTTGCTAATTCTTCATATGTTGGGGATAAAGTGTTTTGAGTTATAAGTTGCAAATACTTGAAAAGGTGGTTTTGCCACCTCCTTTTTTTCATTGCAAACAGTTCTTGATAACCAAAAGTGAATGAATACTGTATTTATCTCGTAGATTCTTCCTTTATCATAAATAGAGTGTTTTACCATATTAATTGCAAATCAGTAATAAGCAATGCAACTTTTGTGGTTGCCCACAATTTAAGGAATACATACAGTACTGTATTTGTCTTGCTTATTCTTCATTTATTGTGAATAAACTGTTTTCCTTTAATACCAGCAAAGAATTAATGGTTTTGTATGCTATTATGGTAGCATAAATATTTCTGGTTAGCTGTAACTAACCAATATATTTTCATCCAGTAGAATACTATTGGAAACTCATTATATGTTTGCTCATGCTTTCAGTTTCCCATTATTAACAGTGTGTCGTTTCTTTTTCTGCAATTGCAGTGTCCTCTATTCTACTCTGCCTGTGTGACAGAGGTAATCGTCGAGTTGAGGCCAAAGTCTTGGCATACATCTGTGGTGCCGGGAAACGAAATCATGCGCACCACCTCCGGGATTCGAGGCAGCATTTCATAAAGTTTAATTAAAAAAATCTAATTAAATTCTTTTAATGTCATTGCATTTACAAACTTAAAAGAAAGTTGAATTCTGAGTTTCATTTAACTGAGTAGTGGTATAACGGGTGGGGTGTTCAAGTGCAAATATCTGTCCTGTCTGTTTGTGAGCTCTTAACCGAGCTCAGTACTTTGAGTCCCCTTAGTAAAACAGAATCTTAACAACACTCTCCATTCCAACCCAACACACATATGCCTATACTGCAGGAATGAATTTAAGTTAGTCACTGACCACAAACCATTATTAGTCATTTTTGTTCCCAAAGCAGGTTTACCTACTCTAGCCACTACACAACTACAAAGGTGGGCTATCATTTTGGCACCTTATAATTATACATTAGAGTACAAGTCTACTACCAAGATAGGAAATGCAGACGCACTATCTCGCTTACCCATAGACGAACCTCCTACAGATCATGATGTCAGTATTTTGTTGTTTGACGGCTATAACTTACCTATCACAGCTGAACATATAGCTAAAAGCACAAAACTGGATCCAATATTGTCCAAGATACTTCAGTATTTCCTTACTGGTCGAGGTTCATCAATGACTCAGGAATATTGTAAACCATATGTGACAGTATAGTATGAACTTAGTGGGGAACAGGATTGCATATTATGTGGGGCCAGAGTTGTTGTTCCTAAGCAGCTTAGGGAACAAGTACTCACTGATCTACATGAGGACCACCATGGCATTGTAAGATCTAAAGCAATATCAAGACGTTACATATGGTGGCCGGGTATGGACAAGGACATTGAAATGTCTGTTCAGAAGTGTCCGACTTGTTTCATCAATCAAAATAATCCCAAACCAGTACGTTTGTACCCCTGAGAATATCCTAGACATGCTTGGCAATGGCTATACAATGATTTTTCTGGCCAATTTCTTGGATATCCTTACTTACTTGTCGTCAAAGCTTACAGTAAACGGCCAGAGATCATTCTAATGCAGTCACTACCTCACTTTGCAATATTAAAGCACTAATGCTGCTTTTTGCTGTCCATCGTCTGCCAGATCACATAGTATCTGATAATGGGCATTAGTTTTTCTCATGAATTCAAAGATATTCTGGATGTAAATGGTATTCTACACACCTTTTCTGCACTGTATCATCCTGCCATAAATGGGGAGGCTGAGAGATTTGTCCAGACATTTAAGCATTAAATGAAATGTCGACAAGCTTTGCATGCTACTGTTCTTACTAGCATAAGAAATTTTCTCTTAAGTTATCGAATTACTCCGCATGCAACTACGGGTATGGCACCATCAGTTTTGTTGATGGGGAGGAGGATTAGGACTAAATTTATCTGATATTGCCTGCTTATCTTAGAGATCAGCAGAAGAAAGGCTGGGCAGTTACAACATCAAAAGGAGATATGACACTTTCAACATTCATCTCCAGTACTTGTACGATTATACACAACACCAGACAAGTGGATAACTAGGGAAATTACACGAAAGGTTTGGAATACTCAATATGATGTTCGAGTAAATGGGAATGTAATGAAGAAACACATTGATCAGCTAATGCCTTCTTGGTCTTACAGTAGGCACTACCTCTCAGCAGATCAGTATGATTCTGAACAAACTCTTCATCCCAGAAATGCAGTGGAACCAGCCACGAACGCAGAGGTTTCATTTTCAACAAATGCGTTAGCAGTGCTTTTACCCCAGGGTTCAGTTGCAGGAAGAGTTCTGCCTGATAGGGCAACCAGGGGAATAGCTCCTAAGAAATTAGATTTGTAACCATGCATGATATTATGATAATATGGATATTAATACAAGATATATTTTGCATATACCCATGCATGTACTCAAAATTTTATTAAGGGGAAGAAAGTGTTGTGTGTAAAATATTTCTTTAGCAAGTGTTTCGATATTGTGTTTCAATCCTTCTAACAAGTGTTTCGATAATGTGTTTCGATCCTTCACACAAGTGTTTTGATCCTTCTTACAAGGGATTTGATCTTATCCAGTATTATTAATTGTTGTCATGTCATTTATGTATTTTGTTTAGCTTTAGAATTCATACTCTTCTACAAATGGCATAACAAAATAAAAGCAGTTACAGTACAGTTGTGTATACATATCCACCTTACTTCATCTCAATAACATTAATGACTAGAATGGGATATGTATTATAATGACTACACATCATACACAATTATAGAGCTTCACAGCCACCTACTTGTCTTGAACAGGTAAGAAGCATAAGATACTTCCTTTCAAAATCATCTACAAACATATTAAAATAAGAATTTATAGTCTTCGGTAGGTTATTAACATATACAAGAAACAAAAATGGCTCGAAAGCTGAACCCTGTGGAACCCCACAACTATACTTCTTCAGTCAGACACTGAATGCCTTACTCTAACCTTCTAATCCTTTCCTTCAATGTAAGTTTTTATCCATTCCAAGCTATACTCACCTATTCTTGCCATTACTTACAGCTTTTTATTATATCTGCCATGTGGGACCGTATCAAATGCCTTCTGGATGTCTAATAATTTGTAAGTTGCCCAGCTGTCTTTTTCTTGTAAGATCTGGCTTACCTCACCACTAAGCGATTTCTTTCTGGCATGAATACCTCTTATTTTGGTGGATGTTATGCAAGACGTATTTTCTCATATTCCTCACAAAAAAATTCGTAAATCGTCTCTACAGATTTGTTGTTAAATAAGATTATCTAGTCAATAACCACAAAAAAGATGATTAATTTTGTTGTAATCTAATTTTGGATAGTACGTCCTCGTGTCTTTCTCATTTCCTCTATCATTAAGCAGAAGATCTTCGATGATATACTCCATTAACAACACAGTGGTCACTTTTTCCAATTGGTGGCTCATACTTGAATTTTCCAATATCCAACACATTATATGTGATTACAAAATTGAGCAGTAATGGCTTATCCCACACAAAGCCTTAGTTGGTTCCAATTCATGTTCGTGTAGGAAATATCCTTGTACACAATCTAGGAATCTTGCCTCAAAATAATCCTCCACAGTGCGGGTGAAAACTTGTCCTATGATTAAAACCTCTCATAATGAAAAACCTACACTTTCTCCCCCATCCGGCATTAGGAACTGAGTTTATTACAACAATAGTACATATATGACATTTCTCAAAAACCCCTAGACTTTACTGATTCCTTGGTGGGTTATATAAAAAAGCTCTTATAATGCTCCGTGAACCAGTATTTATGCAAGCTACAAGAAAATCCTTGATTTCATTTGCTATAGTGATTTTATTTCTCCAAACTGAAATATTTACTTTATAAGCAATGTTATCCCTCCACCAGTCCTCTCAGATCTTTCAACCTTATTATTCTGAAGCCCTAAGGATAAACTGTAAGACCATTTATGTCATTACTTAACTTGATCTCCGTAACCGCTACTACATCTGCCCTACTGTCGTGAATCCTATTCTACAATTCTACTACCTTATCAGGTATCCCATCAGCATTTGTGTATAGAAGTCTTAATAAGTCTGCATCTCCTAGTTTCCTGGCATTATTTTCTATACCACACGTTTGGGTGGAAGAACACTGGAATAAAGAATTTTTCTTTCCTCATTACCCTTCCAGCTTCTTGTAAAAAAATTTTAAACCTTCCCATTTCTTTCTGTGTTGTATATACTTCTTTATGTCTCAAAAAGTTAGAGCTGCTATTTATATCCATATTGGTCCTTTGTTAACAAGGATTACACTTATCATTTTATTTTTTCCTTGCTACCTCATTTTACTAGCTGTGACCAATTTGGGTTGTATGATTCTTGCAAATCTTTGAAATCCTATAATATATTGAAGTGTGAGCTGGTTTTTAATGACAATGTTTGGCTCTTAACATGCACAAAGTTTAGATGTATGTGGTTCAGTTGTAAAGATAGGGATTGGTTGCTAATAGCTGAGTTGCGAAAATCTTACTTGGCCTAAAATTGAAGGCTTGTGCTAAGCAGCTGTAAAACTTGGCTTATTTTAAGTGTCAGTTTATTCTATTTGTCATATTCAAGTGCAAAACCTGTGTTTTGAATAAATTACATTACCAGTTCTGGCCAAGAGGGTTGGCCTGACATACAAAGTATCTTGAGTAGTTAGGAGGTGTCAGAGGTCGGAACTGGTTATTTATGAAACTCCAAGTCTCATTAACTCCAGAAGGTGGCAATGTTACATTTGCAGCTAAGGGTGTGTTTTGGAAGTATGTTCCATCACCCCACATAGGATTTCCATTACTTCCAGTTGTCATGTCAACAATGAACTCCTGGCCTGTAAAGATGTGGATGAGCTTATTATTATTATTATTATTATTATTATTATTATTATTATTATTATTATTATTATTATTATTATTATTATTATTATTATTATTATTATTATTTTTATTATTATTATTATTATTATTATCATCATCATCATCATCATCATCATCATCATCATCATCATCATCATCATCATTATTATTATTATTATTATTATTATTATTATTATTATTATTATTATTATTATTATTATTATTATTATTATTATTATTATTATTATTAATCGCATAAGAAATTTTTTTTATCATCACCTGTAATAGTTTGGATCCTCCTGAGTGCATTATAATGCTGTTCTGTTGTGAATATACCAAGGCGATGACCCGGAATGGTTGCACAGATGAGTTTTGCGGTGGCTAGCAATCTGGACTCATTATACAAAACATACAACATGCCATCCGACTGTACACCATAAAACCTGTTCGGGATCACCTCTGAAATCGTGAATTATTGTGAAGTAGATTCAGTAACCCAAAGCTAAGATCATCTTTTCATATTTGATTAATCCATAATGACTGTGATGTAATGACCTCCCTCATCTTCGGTTTCAGTTAGCCATGGTTGACAAGGGTTTTAAATAGTAGATAAATAATTCCAGAATTATGTATCAATTTTATTTCCTCAGTCATATAATATAGTGTTATAGCTGTCCTATTATAATATTGTTGTTATTAATGTCATATTTTGCTTAATCTATAAATTATACTTAATCATGGGAACGTGTGTATGGGTAAAAACACACTAGAGTTTGTTAGTATTCACTATTTCATGGATAGATCTTTCCCATGTGGATAAGGGGAAATCGAAGTACATACTCATGAAGACCACCAAAGCAACCATTTCTAAAGGATAAGATTAGCTCAATGATGTTTTAGGACAGAAATATACAATACCTGTTTTGAAGCCAAATGAGGCGTTTTCATTGACAGCAAAGTCAATGTTTAGGAGCCGTTTGGATGTTAATCTGCAGCTTATATTTTCATTAAAAAATTCAGATGAAAATGCCATGCATGAAGGATCAGTCCAACATGCCTCCATACAGGTACCTTTAATAATAATAATAATAATAATAATAATAATAATAATAATAATAATAATAATAATAATAATAATAATAATAATAATAATAATAATAATAATAATAATAATAATAATAATAATAATGTTGCTGTTGTTGTTGGTCAACTTTTCATGTGTCACAGTTAATATCCATTCAATTGTGAGTACAAGTAGAAAGGTTAAAACTGGAGAATTAAGGATGGATACACTTCATAGCGCCCCGCGGTGGGCTCGAATACGGGTTTGCCACTTCCCAGGTCAAGTGCTCTAACCACTGTGCTAATGGGGTCTCAAATAATAATGATACTACTACTACTACTACTACTACTACTACTACTACTACTACTACTACTAATAATAATAATAATAATAATAATAATAATAATAATAATAATAATAATAATTAAAATAATAATAATCATGATAATAATAATAATAATAATAATAATAATAATAATAATAATAATAATAATAATAATAATAATAATAATAATAATAATAATAATAATAATGATATCAATAATAAAGGTGACTAAAAGGTGATTTGAATTTACCTACAATAAAAAAGGCATTGATTCTAAGGCTTAGATACAACCATAGGCCAGAACTCTGCAATATTTTCAGTGTATCATATTCAAGAGCTCTCCATTAAGTACAACATATTTATCGTAACAGTGCTTTATGATTTATGTAGTGAAAGGTGTCCAATATGTGAATGGTGATTTGCGTATCTTTGACATTGTTTTGGCTAATACACTGAACTCATGAATAATAGCAAATGTCACTGATAATAGTAAACTTACGCTTCTTCTGTGTGTAGAAAGAATGATAGGCATCCTGTTCTTGCAAGCATAATTCTCTAGCTATGATAAAAGTGCCTGCATAGGGGTGCCCTTCGATGTACCTGATTGGGTAGTGCGTTACGTTATTTCCTGCAAGGACGACACCCTCTGCGTAGAGCCCGAAAAAAATGTTAAGGTTCCAGATGAGGTCAGCGCAGATAACTGCTGTGGCTATTTCTAACATCGTATGGTGACTTCTCATCATGGTCCTCTGGCAATTCCTTTGCCTTTGCCTTGTGTATCAAAAGCTGCTTGTTGTCCAGGACTGAAAAATAATATCGATAATCCATTTATTACTGGTTATTATTATTATTCTTATTATTATTATTATTATTATTATTATTATTATTATTATTATTATTATTATTATTATTATTATTATTATTATTATTATTATTATTATTATTTATTTATTTTTTTCAAGAAAACAACCAGAAGTGGAAAAGAATTATTGTGGTGAGGTGATAGCCCCAATGCTTTTGGTTCTATCGTTATGGAATGGATCACCTTTCTTGCCTAAGTGGAAGTAGATATCTCGGGCTTATTAATTTGTAATATTGTTATTAAAATAGTAGTAGTAGTAGTAGTAGCAGCATATATTATCAACAGAATCCTTCTAGGATATTACAAATGCAAGGGACAGCACGTCCGATCTTCTCAAATATCCGGAAGCAACAGAGAGCCATAACTCTGGAGAGAGGGTGATGTATTCTTCTCTTTAGTTGAGAAAGTGTAGAACGTGCGCTTGCAAAGCATTAACCAGTAAATCTTCATCTCTCTCTCTCTCTCTCTCTCTCTCTCTCTCTCTCTCTCTCTCTCTCTCTCTCTCTCTCTCTCTCTCTCTCTCTCTTATTTTGAATTACTTAGATTCTTTTTCTTAATTTTCTTCTTCTTCTTTTTCTTCTTCTTCAATTTATTAATCAATATATAAGTCAAGTAAGATTAATCGAGTGAGTATAGAACGCATTGGAATAACTACTCCACTTATAATGCAGTACGAGTGTACATCCATTCTCTTGCTAATATGGCACTGGAGACAAAATTGGCTTTTAGAGCAGGATATTAACAAATCCATTCAGAATAACGAAATACGCATTTATTTTGTTACAAAATTAATGTCTTCTATTTTTCATGAAAACATTTCCAAATGTCAATAAATGCTGTAGATTTTAAGTTGTTTACACGGACCAAATGAAGCTACTTCTTCTTCTCTTCCTCCTTCTCCCCCACTTCCTCCTCCCCCTCCTTCTCCTCTTCGTCTTCTTCTTCTTCTTCTTCTTCTTTTTCTTCAGCCATCTAAGTGGACATACATGCATACATACATCAATAATATCGAGTTAATTTGCCCAGTAGCACTGCTATCATATTTTTTTTCTTTTTGCTTTGTTCTCTTTTGTTATTTTTTTTTGTATCAATAGAGTTAGATTTAAAGTTTGATCCTGTGATAACATACCTTGGTTTGCAAGTGATTGATATTTTTCTTCTTCTTCTAAAATTACCAGTTTATCAGTTAAGAAGAATATATAGCAGAAATATGTGGGTGTCTCCTCAGATACAAATTCGAATTTTCCTTCAAGTGGACTTTTGTTTCGCATTATTTTTTTTCTTCTCAAATTACCAAAGTGAAATTTTAAGTTAGGATGTGTTACCAGAAAAGGGATGAATTGAGTAACTAAATAGTACTCATATGAAGATACTGAAATTCTGTGTGAAGCTTAAATAGACACTTTTCTCTCTTTTTTCTCTTCTCTATTCTGTGAAAGAGAAAACATCAACATGAGGCCATAGAACAGAAAAGGGCACGATATAGAGAAAAAAGAAAACATCAATAGTAAATTTGATATGATATTAACGAGACATGAACAAAATGGATTTATGTTCAAAGACATGGTAATACAAACTCTAGGTTGTAAGAAGAGTTTAAGCAAATTATATTTACCTCTAGTTCAAACCAGAAAAAAAGAGGGGATGTGGTAGCGTTTATAAATTCCTCTACTGTTGTGATAGAGTTTGATAGAGATATACTTTGCTATAGGTAGTTCTAGAAGAAAATAAATGACTTGAAATTTTGTAAGAAATTACTTGTAGAATATCATTGAATTCTCTCTCTCTCTCTCTCTCTCTCTCTCTCTCTCTCTCTCTCTCTCTCTCTCTCTCTCTCTCTCTCTCTCTCTCTCTCTCTCTCTCTCTCTCTCTCCAATGCTCTACTGATTCTCTAATTTCTTCCTGTCAAACAGGAAGGGTGGAGAGGTCATTAAATATCAATATCTCCAACACCAACAAATGTAAACAAACAGGAGAGAGAGAGAGAGAGAGAGAGAGAGAGAGAGAGAGAGAGAGAGAGAGAGAGAGAGAGAGAGAGAGAGAGAGAGAGAGAGAGAGAGAGAGAGAGAGAGAATAATGTTAAATGAGAAATGGAAAGTAATTAATCTTCATTCAGTATCAGGAAGTAATTCTTCTATTTGGACTTTGTAAAGCATATTATTTATTTGTATTTATTCCTTTATTTTTAGGGTCATATATATCCACTGGGGATAGTGTCATTGATTGGAGGTGAATTATAATATATTAACAGTATATTCGCCTTAATGCGTTAATAGCATGTTCACCTTAAGGATGTGTGTCATTGGAACACCGTCTATAATAATAATAATAATAATAATAATAATGATGATGATAATAATAATAATAATAATAATAATAATAATAATGATGATGATAATAATAATAATAATAATAATAATAATAATAATAACAATAATAATAATAATTATAATAATAATAATAATAATAATAATAATAATAATAATAATAATAATAATAATAATAATAGTAATAATAATAATGATGATAATAATAATAATAATAATAATAATAATAATAATAATAATAATAATAATAATAATAATAATAATAATAATAATAATAATAACAATAATAATAATAATAATAATAATAATAATAATAATAATAATAATAATAATAATAATAATAATACTAATAAAATTAGAGTAATTAAAGATCTTTTACCAAGTAACATGAGTATTAATTTGTTAGTTTTATATAGTCCTCCTTTAATTAATTCTAAGAAACCTGGTGCAATTTATGTATAAACTAAGTACACACATCTTTTCCCCCCCATACATTCCTATAATTTGCTGCCACTGGATATTTCAACTTACCATTATATATTGTAGGGATACCTTCAATCACGCCAACAGGCTATCTAGATAGCATTACAGAGCAGTATCATTGACATGTGTGATGTGCAGAATTTATGAACTATTGATATGGTTTAAGTTGGTGAGACACTTGGAAGAGATTCATTTAGTGAGTGATAAACAGCATGGTTTTAAACTAAGAAAAAATATCCTGACCAATCTCCTAGTTTATATGGAGAATTTGACATCATCAATAGACAAATGCCAGTTGATGCAAATAATTTTGACTGTATGAAGGCATTCGACACAGTACCCTGTGCAAGATTGTTGAACAAGTTAGAGGAGCTTTATGTAGGTGGTAAACTTTTAAGGTGGATCAACGGCTTTTTATCAAGCAGAAATCACTTTATGGAAATCAAGTCCAGTCACAGAAGTTGGATGCTACCTCAGGGGTGCCGCAGGGCTCTGTACTTAGACCAGTCCTGTTTTTGAAACATAAATTATTTGACTCAGTAGCTTGAGTGTCCAACTCTTATGTTTGCAGATGATGTCAAAATATATGCACAGCTTAACTTTTTGAGTGCATTCAAGTTATGCAGAGGGATCTCGTGAGACTTGACGATTGGAGTATGAAATGTTTTTCTAGAATTTAACAGCAGTAAATGTGCGATGATACTTATAGGATATAGGAATCTTGGATATACTTATACTTTGAATGGAGAGAGGCTCAAATCATCCAATGCAGAGAAGGATCTTGGAGTATTTAGTATATCTGATTTAAAACCAACCCGTCTTATTGCAAGAACTGCAGCCAAGGGTAACAGGATGGTCGTACTTATTAAAAGAAACGTCCCTCACATGAATTTGGATATGGGCAGGACTTTATGTTCATCTCTGGTGCGACCTCATCTGGATTATGCAGTGCAAAGCCAGTCACCTTACCATAGTTAGGATTTCTATGAATGTAGAAGGTACAGCAAAGAATGAGTAAGCTTGTGTCTGAGCTAAGGGACCTGGATTTTTAGGAATAATCTGATCGACTGGACCTGACAATGCTGGAACAAAAAGGACACTGAAGAATTTTATTGGATATCTTTAAGATTTTGAAAAGATGGACAACATTGATTATAGTGCCTTTTTTTGAATACGGTGAAGGTGACACTGGACCAATACTTGCATGTTGAAGGAAATTGGTCCTTGGAGAACATTAGTTAGACCAAATTCGTTCAGTATGAGGGTTGCCAACTATCGGAATCCCCTTCCTGAAGAGGTTGTTACCGTTTCGTCCATAGGTTATTCTAAAGCTGGCTTGGACAGGTGGTTATTCTATAGAAGTTAGAGAAAAATAGGTTTTGTGCAGTGTTGTATAGGTATTGGAAAAGTTTTTTGAGACTATATATTGTTGGAGGTTAGGATGGTAGAGTGTTGCTAAGATTCTGTTTTACTAAGGGGACAAAGTACCGAGCTCGGTTAAGAGCTCACAAACAGACAGGACAGATATTTGTACTTGAACACCCCATCTCTATTACCATTAGTCGGTTAAATGAAACTCAGAATTAAACTTTCTTTTAATTTTGGAAATGCAATGATATTAAAAGAATTGAATTAAATTTCTCAAATTAAATTTTATGAAATGCTGCCTCGAATCCCGGAGGTGGTGAGCACGATTTCGTTTCCCGGCACCACGGACGTATGCCAAGACTTTGGCCTCAACTCGACGATTACCTCTGTCACACAGGCAGAGTAGAATACAGGACACTGCAATTTCAGAAACAGAAATGACACACTGTTTATAATGGGAAACTGAAAGCATGAGCACACATATAATGAGTTTCCAATGTCATTCTACTGGATGAAAATATATTGGTTATTCACAGCTAACAAGAAAAATTTATGCTACCAAAATAGCATACAAAACCATTAATTCTTTACTGGTATTAAAGGAAAACAATATATTCACAATAAATGAAGAATAAGCAAGACAAATACAGTACTGTATGTATTCCTTAAATTGTGGGAAACCACAAAACTTGCAATGCTTATTACTGATTTGCAATTAATATGGTAAAACACTCTATTTAGGATAAAGGAAGAATATACGAGATAAATACAGTATTCATGCACTTTTGGTTATCAAGAACTGTTTGCAATGAAAAAAAGGGTGCAAAACCACCTTTTGAGGTATTTGCAACTTATAACTCAAAACACTTTATCCCCAACATATGAAGAATTAGCAAGATAAATACAGTATGCATTCATTAAATTGTGGTTAACAGGAAATATTTGCAAAGCCAACAGGGTAAAACTACCTTTTAATTATTTGCAATTTGTATAGCAAATAGCTTTATTGACGAGTTTTTGACGTAAAACACTTTATTTACGATGATAGAAAGAGGTGAAATGAAATTAGAATTTATTAGGAAAAGAGATAGATTTTTACGGGCTCATAACCAGTCTTCAGAGAATGAGATTTTCGTTTATCACATTCAATGAAAAGAAACTTCTTAGCAATGTATATCAGCTGTAATTTACAGGTTAAGGAATTAACTTTGGCATGTGAGATTCCAGTTTGGCAATCTACAAAATTTCGTGTGTATGGGAATGGAATCTGAGAATAAAAATCCGTAAGATTTAGCCAGTAACGAATGTAACTAATTCTTGAAAATAAACCAATTTGCTTGACCCACGAGCTTTACCATACACTATCCCTCACCTTGTTGTGCTAGATGAATGCCTGTGAAGATGCCACGTAAATAAGCTTTGAAATAAACTTAGACTGCTCAGGCGAGATGTTGCCTCTTAGAAGTTTGCGCCAAAAAGAGGGCGTCTCATTGTCCCTCCTGGTGAGTTCATCTGTAGGATACATTTTCTAGATATAATTTAAGGACTATTTTAGTGGTGGTCCCTGGCAGGCAATTATAGCAGAGATGCAAGGGAGAGACAGTATTTTTAGGTGCAACAAGTGGAAGCAAATATAATAAAACGAGAATAATAATGAAAAGTTAGGTTACTGGTAAACAATCTCCAGAATTTTCTTGGCTCGTAGCAGACAGAAAATAGGAGCAGCCTTTATATCGGGACTATACTTCTACACATACAAGAAGAGTAAATAAGGTATATATAAAATTAGCTATAAGCTAAAATATAAATTGCAAATAATCATAATCTGCAAAAGTCAAGAAGTGGGAATTAATTTTTTTAGTTGGAAAATACCAGTTAAGTTACTAAATTAATTAATAAGGCATCTAACAGCCTTTGGTTACTTTGAGCGAAACACTCTGTCACAAAGACCCTTTCTAGAGAATATTGATTTAGCAAAATTCTACTACAGAAGGAGAAAAAAGAACAGAGGAAGTTACGGTGACTTCATTGTTATTATGAGGGATGAGATATCCTTCTCATGGAAAGGAACAAATGAACAATAAGAATGGGATCCACCACTGGAACATATCATACTATTAGGAAAAATGAACAAGTCTTGTAAACAAAACATTAAATGACATGCAAAACATAAAAGAAATGTGATCAAATTCAAATTTCAAGAAAATTAAATCACAATTAGATATCAGTGAATATCAATATTTAAGTTTATGAATGCTTCACATGCAAGAAGGCAATAATATAATATACAAAAAAAAATACAGTATACGCAAATGTAAAATCTGAACCACGTCGTCATAAACATTGGCGACTGGATTTAAAACAGTTTCAGCTATTCAACACTAAACTAAAACGTTTCCGCCATGTTCTGGCTTTCAGAGTCCCACAAAGGGAAATATAAAACTACGATCAAAGAATTATTCTTCATCTTTTTCGTCTTCCATTAGGAATAACGTTTGTACGCTAAAATAAACAAGTACAGTACAGTATTAAAGACATAAAAGATAAACATAAAAAATAAACAACACATCAGAGAAGTAATCTTGACTGACTAGTCAAATTTTGGCTAACAGCACCAGCTTCCTCATTTGAGGGTAACGACCGTCGACTTAGTAGATCAGCAAGGTCATTGTCCTTGCCATGAACATGTTAGGCAGTGAATTTGAAAAGATTCAGGTAAAGTGCCCACCTTTCCAGACGAGGATTTAGCTTGTCTGCAGTCTGTAAATATAGGAGAGGTCAGTTGTCGGTTCTCAGTGTAAAATGTTGGCCATACAGATGGACTTCAAATTTCTTTATGGCCCAATATGCAGCTAGAGCTTCCTTCTCCACGGTGGAGTAATTTCGCTCTGCAGGGCGAAGCCTGCGGCTTGCATATCGCACTGGAGCTACTTCTGCTGAGTTGTCTGATCGGGCTTGAAATAGCACGGCACCCAGGCCTTCGTCTGAGGGGTCGGTCTGCAAGATAAATGGAAAATCAGGGTTTACCAGTTGTAATACTGGCTTACCCGCCAATGCTTCTCGGAGCTTGAAAAATGCTCTCTCCGCTTCATCTGTCCATTGGACAGGGGAGGATTTACTTTGCTTCGAGGAGGTCATTTGCTGCAAAGGGGCAGCGATAGTATTAAAGTGTGGAATGAACCATTGGTAGTAGCCGACACTACCCAGGAATGATCTCAGTTGAGTGACAGTGGCAGGCTTCTCCATATCCTTAATAGTTTGTACCTTGTCATGTAAAGGGGACATAACTCCTTCTCCAACCATGTGGCCGAGATACTGCAATTGTGTGAAACCAATCGCACAATTGGAAGGCTTTAAATGAAGTCCATGCTGGTTCAGACGAGTGAGAACTCTGCGGAAAGTCTCGAGGTGCGATGACCAATCCTGAGAATGCACCAGGATGTTGTCTATAAAGCACGAAACATTATCGAGATCCTGTAGTACTATCCTCATGAGTCTGCTGAAGCAGCCAGGGGCATTTACCATACCAAAAGCATGACCCTGAACTGGTATAGACCATATCTTGTGGAAAAAGCTGTAAGAGGCTTGATAGTCTCGCTCAACGGGACTTGTCAAAATCCACTGGCCAAATCCAACTTGGACAGGTAACGGGCTTGGGAAAGCAACGAGAAAATATGCTCGGCGTCAGCAATGGGCTCTCCATCAAAGATGGTACGGGAGTTAAGCTTACGACAGTCAAGGCAGAACCTGTGACTGCCATCTCGCTTACGCACTGCCAGTAACGGCGAACACCAAGGCGAAATGCTCTTTTCAACTATTCCGAGGCGGACCCAAGTGTCAAGATCTTCCTTCAGCCGTAAGGACAGCTGGTGGGGAAGACCATAGGAATGCCGAAATGGCTCTGGGTAAGTCAATCTGACATGATGCTCAAGGGTAGTGGTAATGCCTGGGAGGTCGTTGAAGACGTTCTCATAGTCCTCTAATAGCTTGGTCAGCTGTTCCCGTTGACTCGGTTGCAGTCTGGAGTTAATAATGCAATTACTCACACTTTCCTTTCGGTGTGTGGGAATGGCAGGATCCTTACCATCATCAAAAGCTAAGCTTATGTCTTCAATTGCAAGGGCGGTGGCTGCGGCCAGAGGGGCTTCTTCTGAAAAACTCCACTCCCGTAAGTCTGTCTCCACTGCAAGGGTGGAGTATTCCAATATAGGAAGTAAGGGGTGGCTATAATGGAGCACCTGTGTTGCTGCAGCCTCGGAGGTTCTGTTGATGCTGGGGGCATCTATAGGGGTTGCTGGGAGCGCCAGCGCAGGATCCCTGTGGGCCTTCGGGTCCTCACAATAAAGCTTCAGCTGGTTAATGTGGTATTTCCGGTTATTGCCATCAACATTTAGCACATAATTGTCAGGGGTCACCCGTTGTACCACAGTGTACGGTCCTTTCCAGCGTAGCATTAGCTTGCGGGTATCTGTTGGAATAAGCAACAGAGCTCGATCTCCGGGTGTCAGGGCACGACGCTGCGCACGCTTGTCAAAGAGGAGCTTGGCAGTCTGCTGGTGACCCTTAATGGCAAATTGTGCAGTTTTCCAAGCCTTTTTGAGGTGAGACGAAAACTTCAAAATATACTCATGAACGTCCCTATCGTCATCTTCGATGGTAGGTGAATCCCAACATTCTGCCAAGAATTCTACTGGGCCTCTGACCTTATGACCATAAATCAGCTCGAAAGGCGAGAATCCAGTAGTGTCGTGGGGCGTGTCTCTGAAGGAGAAAAGTGCAGCAGGGATGTACTTGTCCCACTGCCTAGGTATATTTATCACTAGCTTGCGCAAACATCGCTTCAATGTCCTGTTATAGCGTTCGCATGCTCCATTTGATTGGGCATGATAGACACTCGTACGAATATGCTTCATTTCTAAAAGGTTACAGAAAGCCTCAAAGTGCCTACTTGTAAACTGACTTCCATTGTCAGAAGTGACCAGCTCAGGAAAGCCAACCCTGGAGCAGATTTCAAATAGGGCATGAGCGACTGCTTCAGTTGTGATAGAAGGCAGTGGCACTGCATCTGGGTACCTTGTTGCCAGGTCAACATATACCAGGAGGAATTGTTTCCCCGTGGATGAAGCTGGATTAATAGGACCTAGTATGTCAATAGCGACCTTGGAAAATGGCTCCATTGAGAGCTTAGTTATCCCCAGGGGAACTTTCGGTACCGGTGCCGTTGAGGTGGATTGACAGACAGGGCAGGAGCCTACATATCTGTCTACCTCGGTGTACATGTTTGGCCATGCAAAAGCCTTCTGAAGGACGTGCCGAGTTTTTGCTTTGCCTCTGTGTCCACTCAGAGGTAAATGGTGTGCCACATACATAGCCTGGCGGTGCAACGAAGTGGGCACCACCAACTGTTTAAAGGTGTGGCCATCTTTAGTCACATGCCTACGAAGTACTCCATCTTCAAGGACGTAAGTGATCTGGCCTCCTCCTCTCACCGTGAAGGTCCTTCTCTCGGTGGCCTGCTGCATCCAGCGTTTGAGGCTGGGGCAGTCTTGCTGCAATTTGGCAAAGTCTGGACGGGACTTCAATGGCTCGAGAGGTGCATCATCTGGTAAAGGAGGGGGAAACTCTCCACGTTCCACATTACGTGTAGTGACTGCAGCAGACTCAATGGAGTCAGTCGGAGAATCGTCCATATTCTTGGCATCGAGGCCAGGAGTTGCTGCTGAAATGGCTTCATGTGACTTCCCCCGAGGGAAGTTATAACGAGAAATGTCCTTATGGTAGAGGTCGGCCTGGAAAGTAGGAACTAGGTTCAGTGCACGACCCATCAAGACAGGGTACATAAGCCCAATCATTGCCACAGCTGGGGCTTTTCCCTTGTAGTATTTGCAATCCAGGTTAATGACACAGCAGCGTCGTATTTAGGGTGTTCCTTCAGCAACCCGCACACGAACGACTTCGCCGGTATAATCTTCATCCCTGACGAATCTCTTGTTAACAAATATGCCATTGGCCCCTGTGTCGAGGGCTATCTCAACTTCCACACCATTTATAGTTCCTAGACATTTTGGAATCACCTGCGGATTACCCCATTCGGTGAGTTCCACATTGGCAAGTTTGTACGTAGGTTCCTCGGCGTTATCCCCAGTGGCCCTTTCTGGCCTTATTTCTACAGCATGGGCCATGTGCGTGGCCAGACAGCTTTGTGGGCCGCTGCTGTGTGAGGGAGCGTGGTGGCTCTTAGAGTTTTGCTGAAAACCCTGGGAAGGAGGAGCAGAGTAATGGCCTTTGCCTCTGAACTGCTGAGGCTTAGGTCTTACTGAGTTATCCTTCATGAGTGTGGGTGCATGGCCGTAATAAGGCTTAGGAGTGTGAGGAGGATGAGCCGGATGATTGAAGTTCTGCGAGGGGCTCTTGTGCTTCCCGTTCCTGTAATCTCTATTTCCGGATAAAGGACTACTGTCTGGGATTCCCGCTCGAAGCCGAGCAAGTGCAAGCTCATGTTCACTTTGTGCTTGTGCCTCCTCACGTTGTGCTTGTGCCTCATCACTTGCTCTCGCCTCCAGCTTATCTCAGCATTCAACCATCTTCTCATGAGCCCATTTGAAGAGCTTCTGCCCTGGGGAAAGACCGTATCTCTCACCCCTAGCAATCATTATGGCCAGGTAACGCTCCTCATCGAATGTTTCGATGGTTTCCATGTTTGTTTCCTGTGACTGCCTGGTTTCCATGGTGGTTTCCTAAGCAGTCAATAACGAAGTGCCAAAACAACCACAAAAAAAAAACAAATCTCTACAATACAGTAGTAGAAAAAAAAAATGAAAGAACCACACAACGCCAAGGAGAGAAAGAAAAAAAAATTCAACACCACAGTTCAAACTTAAACATAAAAGTGATCTCAAAACCTCACCATAAAAGTGACTCAAAATACAATCAAGTGCAACAGCAGCAAAATGTTGCAAAACAGAGCATGAAACACTGGCAATACAGAATGGCAGTCGTGCCTGCTTAACAGCAATATGTGGCAGTACCTGCGGTTATGGTGCAAATAAAAGGAATGAGCAACAACGAATTTTACCGACTAGCACCCAGTGCCTGAGAGTACAAACAAGTACAGTATAGCGGTCGTGCCTGAGTATGAGCGCGTATATGGCAGTACCCACAAATAAAATGTCATAAGTAATACGAACAAGTACAGTATAGCGCTCGTGCCTGCATATGAGCGCTTATATGGCAGTACCCACAAATAAAATGTCGTAAGTAATACGAACAAGTACAGTATAGCGGTCGTGCCTGCGTATGAGCGCGTATATGGCAGTACCCACAAATAAAATGTCGTAAGTAATACGAACAAGTACAGTATAGCGGTCGTGCCAGCGTATGAGCGCGTATATGGCAGTACCCACAAATAAAATGTCGCAAGTATTACGAACAAGTACAGTATAGTGGTCGTGCCTGCGTATGAGCGCGTATATGGCAGTACCCACAAATAAAATGTCGTAAGTAAAATTCTGGAGTGTTACCAAAAGGGCACAGATCCTATGCAAAATACACCAACGATAAGCTAACAGCTTACTAGGCAGCCAGATTACACATTTCTACTAGTAATGAGAAAATTTATTTTCAAGTGACAACTCAGACACATGAAAGGCTTAGCCTAGGCTTGATAAATGACACCAAAATTTTTCTTCCAATCTATGAGCAGTCAATGCTTGAATATAAAACACAATTATAAGCAAAAATACTTAATATGCTTTCTCCCAATTCCTAAATCCCAAGGAAATATAAACAATTCCTAACAAGTATCACCCTTTAACGGATATATATAACACGAATGCTTTAAAACTCAATCTTATCACGCAAATAAATGAAATTTTAAATAACACGTCTTCTCGTCATGCAAAATTTCTAAAGTCTGTTACCACATAATCTTACGTAGATTTCCTGAAATATTGTTTACCACATGGGAAACAAGAAAATATTAGTTACCATAATTAATATTGAAAATAAAAAAAATTCTTATCCGCAACGTCTCTAGCGCGAAAATTTTTGTGTGCAGCCTAAGATTCATTCATTTCAATAATCGAGCCAATGGTAATCGGGTTTCATGTGCAATGTTAAAAAGCAAAATAAAATAAATTTATAAAATCAGTCTGTCTGTTCAGGTCCCTGTTCGGGCGCCAATCTTGTTGGGGGTTAGGATGGTAGAGTGTTGCTAAGATTCTGTTTTACTAAGGGGACTCAAAGTACCGAGCTCGGTTAAGAGCTCACAAACAGACAGGACAGATATTTGTACTTGAACACCCCATCTCTATTACCGTTAGGCGGTTAAATGAAACTCAGAATTCAACTTTCTTTTAATTTTGGAAATGCAATGACATTAAAAGAATTGAATTAAATTTCTCAAATTAAATTTTATGAAATGCTGCCTTGAATCCCGGAGGTGGTGAGCACGATTTCGTTTCCCGGCACCACGGACGTATGCCAAGACTTGGGCCTCAACTCGACGATTACCTCTGTCACACAGGCAGAGTAGAATACAGGACACTGCAATTTCAGAAACAGAAATGACACACTGTTTATAATGGGAAACTGAAAGCATGAGCACACATATAATGAGTTTCCAATGTCATTCTACTGGATGAAAATATATTGGTTATTCACAGCTAACCAGAAAAATTTATGCTACCAAAATAGCATACAAAACCATTAATTCTTTACTGGTATTAAAGGAAAACAATATATTCACAATAAATGAAGAATAAGCAAGACAAATACAGTACTGTATGTATTCCTTAAATTGTGGGCAACCACAAAAGTTGCAATGCTTATCACTGATTTGCAATTAATATGGTAAAACACTCTATTTAGGATAAAGGAAGAATATACGAAATAAATACAGTATTCATTCACTTTTGGTTATCAAGAACTGTTTGCAATGAATAAAAAGGGTGCAAAACCACCTTTTGAGGTATTTGCAACTTATAATTCAAAACACTTTATCCCCAACATATGAAGACTTAGCAAGATAAATACAGTATGCATTCATTAAATTGTGGTTAACAGGAAATATTTGCAAAGCCAACAGGGTAAAACTACCTTTTAATTATTTGCAATTTGTATAGCAAATAGCTTTATTGACGAGTTTTTGACGTAAAACACTTTATTTACGATGATAGAAAGAGGTGAAATGAAATTAGAATTTATTAGGAAAAGAGATAGATTTTTACGGGCTCATAGCCAGTCTTCAGAGAATGAGATTTTCGTTTATCACATTCAATGAAAAGAAACTTCTTAGCAATGTATATCAGCTGTAATTTACAGGTTAAGGAATTAACTTTGGCATGTGAGATTCCAGTTTGGCAATCTACAAAATTTCGTGTGTATGGAAATGGAATCTGAGAATAAAAATCCGTAAGATTTAGCCAGTAACGAATGTAACTAATTCTCGAAAATAAACCAATTTGCTTGACCCACGAGCTTTACCATACACTATCCCTCACCTTGTTGTGCTAGATGAATGCCTGTGAAGATGCCACATAAATAAGCTTTGAAATAAACTTAGACTGCTCAGGCGAGATGTTGCCTCTTGGAAGTTTGCGCCAAAAAGAGGGCGTCTCATTGTCCCTCCTTTTGAGTTCATCTGTAGGATACATTTTCTAGAGCAGTAACTGGCTCTGATATAATTTAAGGACTATTTTAGTGGTGGTCCCTGGCAGGCAATTATAGCAGAGATGCAAGGGGGAGACAGTATATTTAGGTGCAACAAGTGGAAGCAAATATAATAAAACGAGAATAATATTGAAAAGTTAGGTTACTGGTAAACAATCTCCAGAATTTTCTTGGCTCATAGCAGACGGAAAATAGGAGCAGCCTTTATATCGGGACTATACTTCTACACGTACAAGAAGAGTAAATAAGGTATATTTAAAATTAGCTATAAGCTAAAATATAAATTGCAAATAATCATAATCTGCAAAAGTCAAGAAGTGGGAATTAATTTTTTTAGTTAGAAAATAACAGTTAAGTTACTAAATTAATTAATAAGGCATCTAACAGCCTTTGGTTACTTTGAGCAAAACACTCTGTCACATATATACATTTTTAAGATGAATTCTACATTCAAGAACAGATGATAGATGAGAGCCCCAAGAGAAACGTCAAAGTCTCTAAACATCCCATGTACTTGAACTAGGTAAGAATTTCACATGGTCTTATGAAACATGGTGCCAAAGATAATGGGGCTGAAGCCCTAAAATTTCTGAGAAATCCTTACTTTAGGGAAACACAGCACAGAACTTATGCTTCATGAAGAGCTGTATTAACCTGAAAATGGAAGATTGTCCTACTGCATCATACTTAGCATCCATCTATGACTGTTTCTTCACTTAAAGAATCAGTTTGGACTCCTGATGGAATACCTCAGAAATACACGTTTTGTGGATACTGCTGTCCAACGCAGCCAACCATACACATATGAAGAGTTAAAAATAGCCTTACTGAGTCATGAAGACAACAACAACAATTTTGAGGGTACAGAAAGCATTATGCTTAGGAGTAGCAACAGTAATGAGAATCAAAAGTAATGTTACAAGCGTGGTAAACCAGGCCATTTCACATTCAAAGACTCATAACACAAAGGAATGTAGAGTCGGAAGAGGAAATATGAGTAATAATTCTGTGAACTTCAACAGGCTGAAGTAGTCAAGACTGATAACAGGATGGACAAAATATTAGGACTGAAAGTAGAAGAAAGTTTTTCCATGGTTGATAGTGGTTTTTCATCACACACTGAAAAACATGGGCAAAAACCTGGAACATTCTAAGATTCTTTCAATCCCCAGAAAAATTACATAGACCTTTGCAGATGGCCAGAGACAAAAATATATTTTTTACAAGGGATTAGCACTGTGGGGACATCACTGAGGACATATGTGGCACCACTCAGAACATACTGCTGAAAGATACTCTGTACCTACCAACTTTTAAGCAAGGAAATTTGTCCTTAAGGAAGACAACAAAGAGCGAGCATAGCATTACGTTCACACCTAATGGCAGCACTCTGACTACCAAGAAAAGCAGGGAGCTTGACATTGTGGAGAAAAACAAGCTCTTCTACTTATGCAGGGGTGAGTTCCACACTAATTTTTAGATTGATAGGTTTTATGAAATTCAAGCAGAGGAAGGTAAACACAGCCCAGAGGAATGGCACAAAACTTAAAGGCCTTTTACTTTAGCTGATGTACAAAAAAGTCTCTGTTAATAGAATGCATATAAAATAAAGAGACAAATTTAACTGTAGCACATGTGCCTTTGATAAGATGACACAAACTAGAAACAGAGTGACTGACCAGAAGGCACTACACTTACTAAATCAGCAGGCACTACATTGACTAGATTTAGTACACTGTGGTGTGGTGGCCCCTAGTGAAGCAACTGCACGAGGAGGATTCAAATATGGCATTATTTTTGTTTGTTTATGACTAGAGCAATGAAAATTTATCTACTGAGGAATAAAAGTGATGCTGTAATGGCCATGAATAGGTACTCAGAAGACACAGCACCTTATGGGAATATGAAGTGCATAAGATGTGACCAGGGAATGGAGTTAGCTAATAAGGAGTTCAAGTTACTGCCTACAGAGAACAAAATTAGATAGGAATTATCTGCTCCTTATGGCCCACATCAGAATGAAAGGGTTAAAAGATCTGGCAGGTAAATTTTTGACATAGTTTCATGTTTACTGATCGAAGCACAACTATCCAAGAGTATATGGACTTTACTTGTGAAGACTACATGCTATATCAGAAAAAGAGCTATATTCTTAAGACTCATAAAAAAACAGGTGAACTGATGACAGGAAGGTGGCCAAATCTCAGCAAGATGGATGGCTTTGAAACACGATGTTTTGCATATGAACAAGGCAAGAAGAAACAGTATGCTAATCATTACCAAACCGACCAGAGTTGAGACAAATACAAATGACTTCATTCTGCTGGATATTTGATACTTGGCCAATGACAACCTCAAGCAGCTGCAGACAAGACCCCACAAAGAGCAGATGATGGAAGAAGAACCCCAACAATAACAAGTACAGATGTATAAAAAAATATCCAACAATGGAAAGCAGCAGACCTAGGAATCTAGATGAATATATTACTGATGATATCAACGAATATGTCACTAATGTGACAGATGGGAACTTAATACATTACTGCTAAAGAATGTAACATTTTTAAGTATGAGTTACCTGCCAAGAAGCCATAGCATATTCAAAGTCAACCCAGTTAATGAAGGCCATTGTTGAAGAAATTTCTTCGTTCAAGTTTAACATCGCCTTCAAACCCACTAAGTTGCACTGCAGTAAGTGGATGGGGAGTCTTTTAAGTAAAATCTGAACCCAATTGTAATGAAAAGTTTACTGCTAAATATGCAGCCAAGAGATACAAGTGAAGGACATCGATTATGGAGAATCGTTTACCCCAACAGCAAAGATATCTACAGTGTGCACATTACTGGATGAGGCAGAGCAAAGGGAAATTGTGATTCACCAGATGGATGCAAAAACAGCATTTCTGAATGCAGACATTCATAGAAACAAAAATATTTTTAGAAAAAACCTGGAGGCACTATAGATGGAGACAGCAATGGCAGTGTTTAATATTCTTCTTCTTCTTCTTTGTCTACATCTTTTCCCACTTTTATGTGGGGTCGATGTTTCTGGCCAGTGTTCTCCATATGTTTCCATCCCAAACCTCATCACCCAACAAACCTTTAGACCTCAGGTCGTCATTGATGCAATCCATCCACCTATGCTTTGGTCTCCCCCTCCTTCTCCTACCCTGTATATCCATTTCCACCACTCTCCTCCCAACATACTGTTCATCCCTCCTAACGACATGACCATACCATCTTAGTCTACTTTATTGTATCTTATCTGATATTTCTCTAACTTTTGAGGTACCTCTAATTACCTCGTTTCTGATCTTATCTCTTCTTGTCACCCTACACATCCATCTCAAGATCCTCATCTCTGCCACATCCAGTTTTTTCTCTTGTGTCTTCTTTATTGCCCACGTCTCTGCTCCATACATCATCGCAGGTCTCACAAATGTCTTGTGCACTTTACCCCTCAACTTAATCCCTATTCTCCTGTCGCACAGCACCCCAGACACTTTCTTCCAGTTCTTCCATCCCGCTTGTATTCTGTGGGTTATTTCTGACTCTAGGTCACCATCCTCTGCTACTGTTGATCCCAAATACTTGCAAATTGACCTCCCCATCCTCATCATCTCTCAACCTCAAGTACTCTGTCTTCTTCCTGTTGATTTTCAGTCCTCTATCCTCCATCACTCTTCTCCACTCCTCAAGCTTCTCCTCCACTACCTCTCTTCTGTTGCTACACAGTACAATGTCATCTGCAAAGAGCATACACCATGGAGACTGATCTTTAATACCCTGGGTTACTACATCCAAGACCAGATCAAATAGATATGGACTCAAAGCAGACCCTTGATGTAGACGAACATTTACTGAGAGACTTTTCGTCAAGCCCACACTGCTCTTAACATTTGCCTCTGCCCTCTCATACATATCTTGGATGATCCTTACATATTTCTTGGGGACTCCCTTTTCTCTAATACACCTCCACACCTCTTGAGGTGGTACTCGATTATATGCCTTTTCCAGGTCAATAAAGACCATATGCAGTCCTATCTGTTTCTCCCGATGCTTTTCTATAATTTGTCTCAAGGCAAATATGGCATCCACTGTCCCTCTTCCAGCCATGAAGCCAAACTGTTCATCCCCAATTGTCGTTACCTCTCTGAGTCTACTCTCTATGATCTCTCATATCTTCATAGTATGACTTAACAACTTTATACCTCTATAGTTTCCACACTCCTGAATGTCTCCTTTCCCTTTATAGATTATTTAATATTGTAAATTGAAAAAGTCACTATATGGACTGAAACAAACTGGCAGAATGTGGAATAATGTTTTTAATATATTTTTTTCAGATGGCTTGTACAATCACATACTAATCATTATTTATATATAAAACGTGAAATTTTAATATTACTGATTGAGTTGATGATTTGATCATTGCCAGTAGTAACATGTCATTAATTAATGAGTGTGACAATCTTTCTGCAGAAATTTCAGAATGACAGACTTGGGTACACTGAAAAGGTTCCTGGGTATTATTATTTTTCTTTAATTACAGATGAACTCTTTGAAATTAGCCAAACAAGGTACATAGTGAAAATTCTGTATAGGTTTTACATGACAGTTGGATTTGCTAAGAATATACCCTGTGATCAAAGTTTTGCTAATGTTTCTAATGTAGAGTCTACTGAACTGGCTGATGTAGCTTTGAATAGAGAAATAGTTGGGAGCCTTAAATGTGTTATAACATGAACTAGGCCAGACTTGTGCTATATAGTCACAAATTATAAGAATGTATGTCAGATCTGGTCTACGAAAGTCCAACTGAATGCAGGCAAACATGTTCTTAAGTACCTGAAAGGAACATTACAATATGGTTTCCAATTTGCTTAATCACTCGATCCATTGCATTTGACAGGATTCTGTGACTCTGATTGGGAATGATCTCTAAACAGAAAAGGATATCTTGGTAATGAATTAAAATTCATGAGTGTTATCCAATAATCTCAATGAAAAGTGAGAAGCAGCAAACAAGTGCACTTTTATCTTGTGAAGCTGAGTATATGGCACTTATTTATGCCATTCAGTAAAGAGCATTTTTAAGCAACTTGCTTAAGAATTTTTAGGACCTGAAGGAAGTTATTTCAGCTTGCAAGTACATAATCGAGATGATTCAGTCTTGATAAAAACCCTGTTAATCACCAAAGGTGATTAACAGGGTTAATCACGTTGACATGAACTATCACTTTATTAGTAATGAATTGCAAAAGGGTAATATTAACTTATTTTATATATCAGATAAAGAGAATCAAGCTGATATGTTTACGAAACCAATGTTCAAAGGTAAGCTGGAACTTTTTGAATATATTAAAGGATAGAACCCTTAGTGAACAATCTTTAATTAAGAGGGGGTATTGGCATCATTAAAGATTATTTCTTTTTATATACCATGAGTATTCTTTTGTTATTTTTATGAAGCTTCTTCTTTAACTCCTATGTTTCGTGACAAAAAATAAATCAAATACTGGGAAATGTTTCTAATCAATGAATGCAATGACCCCCCATACACACATATTCTATTTTTTTATTGCTTAGGAAAATGCACTCATTATCAAACGAAACGTGGATAATTAAGCACCCAATGAAAGCTCAGAATCTCTATTTTGTGATAACAGAAATAGAAACGTAAAAACTGATAATGGTGAATCACAAAAAAGAAAAAAAAAAATGAAATAAATCACGAGCTCTGACAAAAATATGAGAAAGTATGTATGTTATTAAAGCGAATGTTCAGGTAGAGAACTAACATATATTTGAGGGCAGTGATGTGTAGATGCTTGTAGAATGAAGTGAAAAATAATATTTTTAGTGATTTCACTTAAAAACGTAAAATATATATTAAAATAAAATATGTAAGATATCACGAGCGAACTCACTGCTGAGGCATGAAATGGTGGGCATACTGATGCCTCTATCACGTAAATATAAGCTGTCTTACGATTGCTTGGCTGCCATCAGCTGTTGGAGCTGAAGAGCCATTAGTAGGGCTGGATGCATGACTCATAGATTCGACCAAAACAATCAGGCTTAGTGATAACCGGGAAATTTGAGTCGTGACAAAATATTGTCCATACGGAGTCAACCGTTGGGACAACCAATTGTACACACGGAGCATGAGTTAATTCTCTGAGAAACCTGGTGACGATTTCTATAAACGTGTACGTAGACAAACCCTCACCCTCTTACAATTACATCAGCTGAATAGCCACATCTTTCATATCCAGAAGTCATAGAACCTTGACATTCGTTTTCACTTTATGAGAGATGAACTTCAAATAGGTTAATGTTACCTTATTTCATATACCAACTAAAGAGAACCCAGCTGATACGTTAACTAAATTAGTGTCCAAAAGAAGTTGGAGCCTTTTGAGTATACTGAAAGCAAGAAGAATTAGAGATGTTACAAATCATTAATTAAAAGGGGCGTTAGAGTGATTAGAGCTTTTTTTTTTTTTAAATTCGACATGAGTATTCTTTTGTTATATCTATAAACCCTCTTTTTTAATTAATTCTCTATGAAGCCTGATGGCAATTTATATAACTGTTTATGTAAGCAAACTTCTTCTTCTTCTTCTTCTTCTTCTTCTTCTTCTTCTTCTTCTTCTTCTTCTTCTTCTTCTTCTTCTTCTTCTTCTTCTTCTTCTTCTTCTTCTTCTTCTTCTTCTTCTTCTTTTATGTGGGGTCGATGTTTCTGGCCAGTTTTCTCCACTTGTTTCTGTCTCATACCTCATCACCCAACAAACCTTTAGACCTCAGGTCGTCATTGATGCAATCCTTCCACTTATGCTTTGGTCTCCCCCTCCTTCTCCTACCCTGTATATCCATTTCCATCACCCTCCTCCCAACATACTGTTCATCCCTCCTAACGACATGACCATACCATCTTAGTCTACTTTATTGTATCTTATCTGATATTTCTCTAACTTTTGAGGTACCTCTAATTACCTCGTTTCTGATCTTATCTCTTCTTGTCACCCCACGCATCCATCTCAAGATCCTCATCTCTGCCACATCCAGTTTTTTTCTCTTGTGTCTTCTTTATTGCCCATGTCTCTGCTCCATACATCATCGCAGGTCTCACAAATGTCTTGTGCACTTTACCCCTCAACTTAATCCCTATTCTCCTGTCGCACAGCACCCCAGACACTTTCTTCCAGTTCTTCCATCCCGCTTGTATTCTGTGGGTTATTTCTGACTCTAGGTCACCATCCTCTGCTACTGTTGATCCCAAATACTTGAACTTTTCAACTCTTTTCAACAACTTCCCCTGCAAATTGACCTCCCCATGTAAGCAAACTCTCGTCTCCTAAATAAATCAGCTAAGTACAGACTTCTTTTTGTCCCCCTTATATATATCCTTATATTTTGCTGCCATCGGACATTTGAGTTTAACATTATATATTGTAATGATGTCTTCAATTACGCCAACAGCTAATAATAATAATAATAATAATAATAATAATAATAATAATAATAATAATAATAATAATAATAATAATAATAATAATAATAATAATAATAATAATAATAATAATAATAATAATAAAAGTAATAATAGAAATAACAATGATAACAGAACAAATGCAATGCAATAATGCATTTTAATATGTTTTCAAATAATCTACCTTCCTTGTCGGAATCGAACCAGGGAACTAGTCTAGAATACCTACAGTATTATTTAGTCCACATAGTACTCCGAGTTTCCACATCAATTCTAAACACTTTATCTTCACATTTCCCCTGTAGTGTTTTCTCTTGAGATTCACATATATTTGATATCATCACTAATTTCTCATTGTGAAACACTTGTTGGATCAAAGGACTCGCTCTCTCAACATACTTTAATTTTCTTCTTCTATTATTGTCCCCTTGTAATCAGCTGTACCAACATTTTCCAGTACCATTTCTTTCATTGCTTTCATTATGGCCATATTAAATTTTTTTGGCATCTGAGACAGGTTTTTGTAACATTCTTGTCGTCTCTATTCAGCTCATGAAAATCTCTCCTGAACTGTTCAGTATCTCTCTTTATTTGGACATTTCAAGCATCAATTTCATTTCTTCCAGTAAATAGCCAGCGAACAACATTTAATTCCTATTAGCTATCACTCAACTTTTTGCTAATATCTTCTTATTCTCCAACTCTTTCTTTTTTCCCTTCAAGCTTTTTCATACTTCCCTCTAGTTATATTCCTACCTCTTCTTGTATCTTATTCCATCTTCCGCAGTAATTATATGTATGTATGTGATTACCTAATTGTGATTACCTAATTGTGTTTACAGGAAAGAGCCCAAAGCTCGTGTCTTCCCGTCTCCTGATCGGTTCCATTTTATACTTAGTCATACTTATCATACCTGTCCTTAAAACTATGGATTGAGATAGCATTAACTACCTCCTCGCTTAGCGAATTCCAATTATCAACTACTCTTACACTGAAAAAGTATTTTCTTACATCCTGCAAAGAAGTTTTCTTACGAAGCTTCAAACTATGACCTCTAGTTCTAGAGCCAGCCATATCAAAATATCGATCCCTATCCACTCTATCATAACCATGAAGGAATTTAAAGACTGTCACCATATCCCCCCTCACTCTTCTAGCTTCGAGTGATGGTAAGTCTAATTCCCTCAGCCTCTCATCATAACTGGCACCAGTTTCGTGGCATGTCTTTGAACTTTTTCAAGCTTAGCTATGTGCTTTTTCAAGTGCGGATTCCAAAAGGGGGCTGCATATTCGAGTTTTGGCCTCACATAGGTTACATAAATATTTCTGAACATTTCCTTGTCCATGTGCCTGAAGGCTACCCTTATATTTGATAAGAATGCATATGCTGCCCTTACTATGCCATTTATATGTATTTCTGGAGACAAATCTGCCAGTATGTTTACTCCTAGATCTCTCTCATTTTCTGTCTCTTGAAGTTGTACTCCAGCCACCGAGTAGTCAAGCTTGGGCCTTCTTGCACTTGTACCCATTCTCATTACCTTACATTTTGAAGTATTGAATTTCATTAGCCACTTTTCTGACCACTCATGCAGATTATTTAGATCCTCCTGAAGTTCTCTACCATTGTTCTCGTTTTTTACTTTCTTCACAATCTTTGCATCATCTGCAAACATAT
>JAXCGZ010000051.1:120000-130000 GCA_037179515.1 Halocaridina rubra
GATCCTGGGAACTCTAGACTAAAACTCAACAGCTTAGTCCACTTTACAATAGAGACTGATAAAAGAGAGGGAACTGGAACTTCCACTAATGTCACACTGATGAAGGGATATCAGTGCAACCATTGATCTCCGTTTTACCCTCTCCCTAACCCACCAGTGGTCAGTGAACGAATTTATTTCTCCTCCTCAGGTCACAAGCGACCACTACGGGATTTATCTCACGCTGCCAATTCCTGAAATCTTCCAAATCCCTGCTCCTCCCCCTTGATGAAATTTCAAGATGGCCGACTGGGGCCGATTCCAGGAGCACCTCAGCAATTGGTTTTCAGCCTACACACCATCCGAAGACAATAACCAAGCAGAGGCCGAGCTAGTCAATGCCCTGCAAGCTGCAGCAAACTCTTCCATCCCCCTCTGTAAACCCTAACACGCTACCCATCGTGACAGATGGTACTACTGTGACAAAGTTAAAGACCTCAATCACTGGTTCAACGTCATTCGGAAAATGCACAGAAAACGTCGCACTGAAGACTCCTACTGCACACTCCAGGCAGTCAAAGAACATGTCCATGAAGAGACACTCACCATTAAGAGGAAAAAATGGCTAGAATGGTGTTCCACCCTAGATGCTCACACTTCTATGGGCCAGATGTGAAGGAGCATTAACCCCTTTGCTAAAGGAAAACCTCCTAAAACCATCCCCCACAGGGATCCTAGCAGAGCAACAGAAGAACTCTCCCTCAAATTTCAAGATGGCCGACTGGGGCAGATTCCAGGAGCACCTCAGCAATTGGTTTTCAGCCTACACACCATCCGAAGACAATAACCAAGCAGAGGCCGAGCTAGTCAATGCCCTGCAAGCTGCAGCAAACTCTTCCATCCCCCTCTGTAAACCCTAACACGCCACCCATCGTGACAGATGGTACTACTGTGACAAAGTTAAAGACCTCAATCACTGGTTCAACGTCATCCGGAAAATGCACAGAAAACGTCGCACTGAAGACTCCTACTGCACACTCCAGGCAGTCAAAGAACATGTCCATGAAGAGACACTCACCATTAAGAGGAAAAAATGGTAGAATGGTGTTCCACCCTAGATGCTCACACTTCTATGGGCCAGATGTGAAGGAGCATTAACTCCTTTGCTAAAGGAATACCTCCTAAAACCATCCCCTACAGGGATCCTAGCAGAGCAGCAGAAGAACTCTCCCTCAAATTTGCGGAAAGAGCAAGCTCAAACCAGCTCCCCATCGCCACCAGAACAACTCTTCAGGGCCTCACCACGGCAAGATGGGAAGAAATAGAAGAGGCCATCAACACTGAAGACCAAACAGATGCCCCCTTCTCTCTGACTGAACTACAAAGAGTAAGCAAAAGCTTTAAAAACACAGCCCCAGGTGCTGATAGAATCACATACACGATGATTCAAAATATGGGGCCCTTAGGGGAGCTTGCTCTGCTCTCTCTGATCAGTTCAACATACACACGAAGAATTAGACCAGCTTCATGGAACAGAGCAGTCATTCAGCCCATCCCAAAACCACAGAACCCTGACAACCCAAACCCCATCTCCCTCCAAAGCTGCCTGAACAAGACGGCAGAAAAGATGGTACTCAACAGAGTTTGCTGGAAATGCCCACCCTTCCCAGAAAACATAATTTGCCTACCAGCAGGGCTTAGGCACCTCAGAATGCATAGCCTCCATGCTATCATATATCAACAACTGCCGTGGATACATCGTTTTCCTAGACCTAGAGAAGGCCTTTGAACTAGCCAATTTGCCAGCGATACTCTCAGCTCTCGTTGTAAAGCAGATCAAAGGAAACCTTCTCTCATTGATCAAGCAAAGTCTACAAAACTGTAGTGCACGAGTCAAAGAAGAAGGGCACTACTCCACTTACAAAAACAACGAAAATGGGACCCCCCAAGGTGGAATCCTTAGCCCCTTCCTCTTTTGTCTCATGGAAAACTCATGGACATTGCACTACCACATGGAGCCAAACTCTTCAGTTATACAGATGATTTTGCCCTCATCACAATAGGCAACAGAAGCTCCAACAAGACCCAGCGCTGCCTCACTAAGATTCACCAAGCTCCATCTCCCTTGGAGGTAAAATCAATGCCCGCAAAACCTAGGCCCTTCCCATCCACCAGTGGAGACCAGACACTAGGCTGGTCATAGGTAACGAGCCTGTGGACTGGGTTACCAAGCACTCATACCTGGGTGTACACATTGATGGCAAACTAACCTTTGGACCCGAAATTCAACACTTGTGCGACAAATGCAGCCAGTGACAAGCGGTCCTTCGTCGGATGTTGGGCCTCTACGACGGTGCATCCTTCGATGTCCTCAAAACCTTCTATGTACAAGCCATACGCTGCCTCATAGACTATGCTTGTCCCACACTCTGGCTACTAAAAGACCAACAATGGGACAAAATAGAAGTCATACAACACAACGCCATTAGTACCATGCTAGGAGCCCCCATGTGGACCAAGAGAGAAAACATCCAGATGGAATCCTGACTCATGCCACTCATACTCAGAGCTCAGCAAAGACTAACCCTCTTTGTGGCCAAACCCACCACTGTCCAACGTACCTGCCTCTCTGTCACAAATATCCGGCTAGCCATCAATCACTACCCTGACCACCATCCTAGACCCTGGGCAGCCAAGGTCTGCGCTGGCCTGCAAGCACTAGCAGTCAGGGAGGACATCCTAGCCAAGATGCAGGACACTCAGCTTCCTGAATACCAATGCCCACCCCCATGAAACGACCAACCACTCGACATGAAGATCGAGCTACCTGACAACCCCAAAAGCTTGGTAAACCCGCTTGTCCTAAAAAAACATATACAAGGACAAAATTCAGAGCTGGAGCAGCCCGAACTTCCAAGTCTTCTACACTGACGGCTCAGTAAATCAAGAAAATGGAGCCTCAGCTGCTGCCTTCACCACCGGAAACCATGTCCAATCCTGGAGACTATCAAACTCCTGCTCGTCGCTCCAGACTGAGCTTGTTGCTATAGCCAACGCCCTCAACTTCTTCACCCAGCAAGGAGCTGACCATGCCCTAATTCTCTCTAACTCAAAGGCGCCGTACAGGCCATCAAGAAGCCACTCCTCAGAGACAATGTAAGCATCATCACCACTATTCTCAGCCACTACCACAGGACAATCAGCCTTGGTAAAGCCATTACTCTTGCATGGATTCCCAGCCACGTCGGCATCAAGAGAAATGAGGAAGCCGATCAATCTGCCAAACAAGCCACTCTTAGAGCAGAAATCCAAATATCTCTGCCTCCTGGGATTCAACAGATAAAAACCAAAGCCACCAAATCACTCCTTAATGTCTTAATAACTAGACACAACCTGTGCACTGACACTGGTTCCCCCTCCACCTGGTGGTACAAAGTCACCACCAATTTTAAGTTAATCACCCTGCCTAAGAACCTTCGACAAAGCACAGTGGTCAATGTGTATCGTCTGAGACTCAAGTACAAGTGCACCTGGTGAATAGTGAATGATATCATCAGGGAATGCACCTTCTGCCTGGTAGCCTCACCACATCCACTGCTCCACTACATCCTCGAATGCGATGCCTTTTCAGAAATTCGACGGAGAACTGGTGCCCCTGCAACATCCAGCAAAGATCCAAATGCCCTTCATGTTGCTAGCTCCATAAACAGACTAGTAACAAACAACTACATGAACATTCTACTGAATATCATTAGACAATACCATTCACCCAGATAATATGCAATAACTCTCATTCACCACCAAAACAGGAGATCATGAGGTTGAGAGCCAATTTCTCAACCTACCCAGAGCCACTAAAAAGAATATTTGTTTGATATAAACTAATAATCCTCAGCTGAACACTTATGTTTTCTACTGTCTTTACAGTTTGGTACAACCTCACCTGCGGGCCAAAATAGGAGAGTCCGGTCGCCCTCAAGAGCGAATACCACCATCAATCAGTGAATTTTACCCCACCTATGGGCCAAAATAGGAAAGTCCGGTCGCCCTCAAGAGTGAATAGCACCATCAATCAGCAAATTTTACCCCACCTGCGGGCCAAAAAGGGAAGGTCCGCTCACCCTCATGGGAGAATATCAGCGAAAAAGAATGCAGCACCGAAGGCTTAGATGATAGAAGAAATGCAACACAAAAGCGCATTGTCTAATATCTTCAAATGATCTACCTTCCTTGTCCGGAATAGATATCTGGGAATGTTTGACTAGAACTTCATAGCTTAGCTCACTGAACCACAGAGGCTGTTAAAAGAGAGGGAACTGGAACATCTACTCATGTCTAGACTAGAGATCCCATGTTCAATTCTTGAGAAGGAAGGTAGATTATTTGAAGACATTTAAAAATGCGTTATCGAATGGCATTTGTTCTATCATCTAAGCCTTGTGTGTTGAGGGGGAGAAATAAATGTGGGTGGTGACCACTGGGGGGTTGTGGAGGGTGGTAAATCGAAGAATAATTGACGCAGTGGCATTTCTTCATCTGCGTGACATTAGCAGATATTCCAGTTCCATCTCTTTTAGCAGCCTCTGTGATACAGTGGACTAAGCTGTGGAGTTCTAATATAGAGTTCCTAATTTCAATTCCGACAAGGAAGGTAGATTATTTGAAGACATATTAAAGCGCGTTATTCCATTGCATATGTTCTATTATTATTATCTATAGTTTCATTAATATTTTTATTATTATTATTATTATTATTATTATGATTATTATTATTATTATTATTATTATTATTATTATTATTATTATTATTATTATTATTTTTATTATTGTTATTATTATTATTATTATTATTATTATTATTATTATTATTATTATTATTATTATTAATATTATTATTATTCTTATTATAATAATAATAATAATAATAATAATAATAATAATAATAATAATAACAATTATTATTATTATTATTATTATTATTATTATTATTATTATTATTATTATTATTATTATTATTATTATTAATATTATTATTATTATTATTATTATTATTATTATTATTATCATTATTATTATAAGCCGAACAACAAGCCCCGCTGTAATAAGTCAAAGACTATATAAAACAGATGACACCAGGAAAAACAAAAAGAGACAAGAGAAAATATATGACCTATAATAGAAAGCATATGCATCGGGAGTGGACTTACTAGGATTGTAATTATATTAAAAGAATACTGAAAAGCAAATTTCAATAAAAAAATAGCATCTATTATAGAACTTAAATGAAATTTAAGACCACCTTAAAACGCAAATGAAATTCTTATTTATGACGCCCAAAATATATGGATGTCATGTCCAAGCACCTCACTCTTGGCTTCATTTTCGCATTTACTTCAATTCCCAATCTCATTCGGGCTATACAATAACCAAATAAGCACATTACATATGTGAAAACATGAATCATTTTTTTTACCCCAACCGGGACTTGAACCTAGGACTTATAATTACTAAGTCAAGGCGCTACCAACTACACACCACAGAAGGTTAAAAGGAATCCAGTCTTATAGCTTGTATCTGATATACTTAGGAATGAACGCATTCTATCTGAATGCCACTATATATATATATATATATATATATATATATATATATATATATATATATATATATATATATATATATATATATATATATATATATATATATATATATATATATATATATATTTATATATATATATATATATATATATATATATATATATATATATATATATATATATATATATATATATATATATATATATATATATATATATATATATATATATATATATATATATATATATATATATATATATATATATATATATATATATATATATATATATATATATATATATATATATATATATATATATATATATATATATATAATATAAAATATATATATATATATATATATATATATATATATATATATATATATATATATATATATATATATATATATATATATATATATATATATATATATATATATATATATATATATATATATATATATATATATATATATATATATATATATATATATATATATATATATATATATATATATATATATACATATATATATATATATATATATATATATATATATATATATATATAAATATATATATATATATATATATATATATATATATATATATATATATATATATATATATATATATATATATATATATATATATATATATATATATATATATATATATATATATATATATATATATATATATATATATATATATATATATATATATATATATATATATATATATATATATATATATATATATATATTGAAAACTTTGCTGCAAGGCAGCAGAACAGATTTTTGCCCTACCTGGCATGAAAAAAAGACAAGCAAATTAACAATAAAAATCAATAAAACTATTATGCAAGAAAAAAGGGCGAACAAATAAATACTTAGACACACGAAGAAACTAACAAAAGCAAGCTGCTAAAGCAAACAAACTCGAAGCAGGTAAAGAAGTAAACATAAGGGAAGAGCAAAGAGAGAAACAGGCAAACATTAAATCAAAAGCAAATATAAAAATTAAATAATGAAACAATGAAACAAAAAACCAAAAATCAAACAAGTTGTTAAAGCACACAAATATAACAATGAAAAAAGGAAAGCATAATTAGAAAGAAACTAACAAAGAAAAAAAAATATAACGAGCACATATGCTATCTGAGTGTCCATTCCTCTTTGAGGTAAATGTGAAATAATGAGAAACCCTAATATGCAAATAAACGCTTCTCATCCCTACGGGCTCGAGCCCCCACTGGGGGCACTGGGAAAAAGAACGATACTTCTCTCTCTCTCTCTCTCTCTCTCTCTCTCTCTCTCTCTCTCTCTCTCTCTCTCTCTCTCTCTCTCTCTCTCTCTCTCTCTCTCTCTCTCTCTCTCTCTCTCTCTCTCTCTCTCTCTCTCTCTTACACTCAAGTAGTCAAGATTTAGTGAGTATATTATTAGACTTGTGAAGCCATTGGTGAAGCAGAATCTTTCACGAGCTGCTGGCATATACAAATTTCGCCATAGACACTGTGTAAGGAACTATCTCTTTCCAAGGAGAGAGAGAGAGAGAGAGAGAGAGAGAGAGAGAGAGAGAGAGAGAGAGAGAGAGAGAGAGAGAGAGAGAGAGAATGTGTGCGTGTGTATGTGTGTCTATATCTACATCTATCTATCTATCTATCTATCTATCTATCTATCTATCTATATATATATATATATATATATATATATATATATATATATATATATATATATATATATATATATATATATATATATATGTATGTATGTATGTATGCATGTATGTATGTATATGAATAATTTTTACCCCGATCGGGACTTGACCCTAGGACACATAATTACTGTGTCAAGGCACTACCAACTACACCACAGAAGGTCTAAAAGGGAAACAAACCTTACAGCTATAGCTGCTATACTAGGAATGAACGCATTATATCTAAATGTTGGGGGGAACTGTAATACGAACAGTGATTCAGATAGAATGCGTTCATTTCTAATATAGCAGATATACTTGTAAGGTGTGTTTCCCTTTTAGACCTTATATGGTGCAGTTGGTAGTGCCTTGGCACAGTAATTGTGTCCTAGGTTGAAGTCCCGATCGGGGTAAAAATTATTCATATACATACATACATGCATGCATACATACATATCTGTGTGAAGCTTAAATAAAAGTTTTTCTCTTTTTTTTCTCTTTCTCTTCTTCTTTCTATATTCTGTGAGAGGGAGAACATAAAAATGAGGCCATCTCTGTCCCAAACCTCTCCCATCCATGGGTCGGTAGGAGGGGTAGCCATTAGGAGACTTAAACAGAAAATCAAGAATTTAGAGGCAATGGTTATAAGCCTTGATGAAAAAATTCGGAATATGGATGGAGAAATGAAAGAGAATGAAACACTCATAGAGCAAATAAGATCTTTGGAGGAAGCAAATAAAGCACAAGGGCAGGAGAGAAAGGAACTAGAAAAAAGAATAAAGAAGCTGGAAGGGGAAAAGAGTCAACTAGAATCTAGAATTTCTAAACAAGAAGATAAAAACAAACAGATGAATGACAACCTAAAGGAATTAGATGTTAGTTCACTGCTCTCTTCTGAGAGAGACGAGATTGCTGCTTGAAATGTCCAGATTAAGGAAAACATTGAACAGTTCAGAAAAGATTTCCAGGAGCTGAATATGGAAAATGATGCCATGAAAACTTCCTTTGCTGATGCACTAAAGGGGAATGTGGCAGTAAAAGAGGCTGTAAAGGTGGTGGCACTGGAAAACATACAAACAGTTGACTATAAAGAGACAGTAATCGAAAAAATGAAAGACGTTGTGATGGAAAGGGCAAACCCACTCATCAGACAGGCACTTGATAAGGAGAAGACAGTGGTAATCTCAGGCATAAGCGAATCCCAGGAGCCAACATGGCAGGGGAGACTTGAAGAAAATAAAGCTAGGGTTGTAGACCTGATAAGAAATCTTGGAGTAGTATGTGGTCCTGAGGATATTGTAAATATACACCAACTAGGTAAATATTCGAGGGAAGGAAAGCCGAGACCAACAAAAGTAACTTTTGAGAGAGGGGAAACATGTAGGGAAATATTGTTGAGAAAAAAAAGTCTAAAAGACCTTCAAGAATTCAAAGAAGTGTTCATTAGACGATACAGAACACAGGAAGAGATGGGAAAGATCAAAAACTTGTTGCAAGAGGCAAGAAGGTTAAATGATGAAAGAAATGAAGAAGAGAAGAAAAAGTTTAATTACAGAGTTCTTCCAGACAAAGGGGAGATAAAGAAGATAATGACAGAAGATCAGGGGATGGGGCCTCATTAAGATTGTTATACACAAATGCTGATGGATTAGCTGGTAAGGCAGTAGAATTAAAAAATAGGATTCACAACAGTAAGGCAGATATAGTAGCAATTACAGAGACTAAGTTGAGTGAGGACATAAACAGTGCCACAGTTTTTCCTAAGGGTTTCAGAATACTAAGGGTTGAAAGATCTGAGAGGACTGGTGGAGGGATAGCACTGCTCATAAGTGAAAGGATTCAAGTTGAAGAAATAAACTTGGCTATAGAAAGTGAGTTCAAGGAATTTCTTATTGCTCGCATAAATACTGGGTCAGAGAGCATTATAATAACTGTTGTATACAACCCACCAAGGAACCAAAATAGGCTTGAAGTTTATGAGGAAAGTCATATAGGTACTATTGAAGTCATAAACTCAGTTGTTAAGATGGCACGGGAAAAAAAATGTAGGATTTTGATTATGGGAGACTTTAATCATAAAGAGATAGATTGGATAAATCTTGACCCACACAGTGGTGAGGACTCATTCGGGGCAAGATTCCTAGATTGCGTACAAGGGAATTTTCTACACCAACATGTAATGGAACCAACAAGGGCCAGGGGTGGGGATGAGCCATCACTACTTGATCTAGTATTCACAGATAATGTCTTGGATATTGAAAAAATTGAGTATGAACCACCAATTGGAAAGAGTGACCACTGTGTGTTGTTGATGGAGTATATCATTGAAGATATTCTTCCTGAGAGTAGAGGCACTGAGGACATGAGGAGGAACTATCCGAAAGGAGATTACATCAAAATGAATGAGCATTTTGCAGTTCTTGACTGGAGAACCTTATTTTACAACAAATCTGTACAAGAAATGTATGACATCTTTTGTGAGAAATATGGGAAGATAGTAGATTGCTGCATACCTGTCACCAAAGTAGGTGTAATTCATGCCAGAGAGAAATGGTTCGATAATGGGTGTAAAAGAGCTAAGAAGTGGAGAGACAAATGCTGGAAAAGGTATAGGAGGAGAAAAAACATAAATGCCTGGCAAACCTACAAAAGAGTAAGAAATGAATACCTAAGTAAAAGGAGAGAGGCAGAGAGAGACTATGAGAGGGACATCACCAGGAA
>JAXCGZ010000051.1:135000-140000 GCA_037179515.1 Halocaridina rubra
CACTCTTTCCAATTGGTGGTTAATACTCAAGTTTTTCAATATCCAAGACATTATCTGTGAATACTAGATCAAGTAGTGATGGCTCATCTCCACCCCTGGCCCTTGTTGGTTCCATTACATGTTGGTGTAGAAAATTCCCTAGTACGCAATCTAGGAATCTTGCCCCGAATGAGTCCTCACCACTGTGTGGGTCAAGATTTATCTAATCTATCTCTTTATGATTAAAATATCCCATAATCAAAATCCTACACTTTCTCTCCCGTGCCATGTTAACAACTGAGTTTATGACTTCAATAGTACCTATATGAATTTCCTCATAAACTTCTAACCTACTCTTGTTCCTTGGTGGGTTATATACAACAGTTATAATAATGCTCTCTGACCCAGTAATTATGCGAGCAACAAGAAATTCCTTGAACTCACTTTCTACAGCCAAGTTTATTTCTTCAACTTGAATCCTTTCACCTATGAGCAGTGCTATTCCTCCACCAGTCCTCTCAGATCTTTCAACCCTTAATATTCTGAAGCCCTCGGGAAAAATTGTGACACTGTTTATGTCCTCACTCAACTTAGTCTCTGTAATTGCTACTATATCTGCCTTACTTTCGTAAATCCTATCATTTAATTCTACTGCCTTACCAGCTAATCCATCAGCATTTGTGTATAACAATCTTAATGAGGCCCCATCCCCTGATCTTCTGTCATTTTCTTCTTTATCTCCCCTTTGTCTGGAAGAACTCTGAAATGAAACTTTTTCTTCTCTTCTTCATTTCTTTCCTCATTTAACTCTCTTGCCTCTTGCACCAAGTTTTTGATCTTTTCCATCTCTTCCTGTGTTCTGTATCGTCTAATGAACACTTCTTTGAATTCTTGAAGGTCTTTTAGACTTTTTTTTCTCAACAATATTTCCCTACATGTTTCCCCTCTCTCACAGGTTACTTTTGTTGGTCTCGGCTTTCCTTCCCTCGAATATTTGCCTAGTGTGTGTGTGATTACCTACTTGGGATTACTTAATTGTGTTTACGGAAAAGAGCCCAAAGCTCGTATCTTCCCGTCTCCTGATCGGTTCCATTTTATACTTAGTCATACTTATCATACCTGTCCTTAAAACTATGGATTGTGATAGCATTAACTACCTCCTCGCTTAGCCAATTCCAATTATCAACTACTCTTACACTGAAAAAGTATTTTCTTACATCCTGCAAAGAAGTTTTCTTACGAAGCTTCAAACTATGACCTCTAGTTCTAGAGCCAGCCATATCAAAATATCCATCCCTATCCACTCTATCATAACCATGAAGGAATTTAAAGACTGTCACCATATCCCCCCCTCACTCTTCTAGCTTCGAGTGATGGTAAGTCTAATTCCCTCAGCCTCTCATCATAACTGAGATTGCGTATTTCTGGCACCAGTTTCGTGGCATGTCTTTGAACTTTTTCAAGCTTAGCTATGTGCTTTTTCAAGTGCGGATTCCAAAAGGGGGCTGCATATTCGAGTTTTGGCCTCACATAGGTTACATAAATATTTCTGAACATTTCCTTGTCCATGTGCCTGAAGGCTACCCTTACATTTGATAAGAATGCATATGCTGCCCTTATTATGCCATTTATATGTATTTCTGGAGACAAATCTGCCAGTATGTTTACTCCTAGATCTCTCTCACTTTCTGTCTCTTGAAGTTGTACTCCAGCCACCGAGTAGTCAAGCTTGGACCTTCTTGCACTTGTACCCGTTCTCATTACCTTACATTTTGAAGTATTGAATTTCATTAGCCACTTTTCTGACCACTCATGCAGATTATTTAGATCCTCCTGAAGTTCTCTACCATTGTTCTCGTTTTTTACTTTCTTCACAATCTTTGCATCATCTGCAAACATATTCATGAATGAATTTACACACTCTGGTAGGTCATTTACATATACAAGGAACAAAAGTGGCCCTAAAACTGAACCCTGTGGAACTCCACTACTAACTCTTCTCCATTCAGACACTGAGTGTCTTACTCTAACCCTCTGTTCCCTTTCTTCTAAGTAAGTTTTTATCCATTCCAAAACATTTCCACCTATTCTAGCCATTGATTGCAGCATCCTAATAAGTCTCCCATGTGGAACAGTGTTAAACGCTTTCTGGAAGTCTAGGAATATGCAATCTGCCCAGCCCTCTCTCTCCTGTAAGATTTGGCTTACCTCATCATAAAATTCTAATAAGTTTGTTACTGTTGATCTACCTTCTCTGAAGCCATGTTGCCTCACTGACAAAAAGTTGAAGGATTCCAAGTAAAGAGAGATATGTTTCCTTAGTAGTTTCTCCATAACTTTGCAAACTATGCTGGTCAAGGAAACTGGTCTATTGTTCAGAGCCGTATCCCTCCTTCCCTTTTTGAAGATAGGTATCACATTTGCTTGTTTCCAGCATCTTGGAATCTCCCCCGACTCCAGTGACTCCTTCAATATGATACTTAGTGCCACTGATATTGAGTTTGCGCATTTTTTAAGCACATCAGGACCTGTAGCTTTATGAACATCTAAATCCATCAGCGCTTTGCATACCTCTGTGGCTGTAAGGTTGATGTTCTCTAATACCGGCCCTTGAGCTTCTATCACTGCAATCTGAGGGGGTGGGGTATTTTCTACTGTAAATACTGACTGAAACTCCTTGTTCAATTCTTTGCAGATCTCTTCATCCGTCTCAGTGATGCTTCCATCCGCTCTCTTTAGCCTTAAAACCTGTTCTTTTACCTTCAGTTTTCCTCTGATAAAGCTGTGGAAAAGCTTGGGATTTTCTTTAGCCTTCCTGGTGATGTCTCTCTCATAGTCTCTCTCTGCCTCTCTCCTTTTACTTAGGTAGTCATTTCTTGCTCTTTTGTAGGTTTGCCAGGCATTTATGTTTTTTCTCCTCCTATACCTTTTCCAGCATTTGTCTCTCCACTCCTTAGCTCTTTTACACTTATTATCGAACCATTTCTCTCTGGCATGAATTACACCTACTTTGGTGACAGGTATGCAGCAATCTACTATCTTCCCATATTTCTCACAAAAGATGTCATACATTTCTTGTACAGATTTGTTGTAAAATAAGGTTCTCCAGTCAAGAACTGCAAAAAGCTCATTCATTTTGATGTAATCTCCTTTCGGATAGTTCCTCCTCATGTCCTCAATGCCTCTACTCTCAGGAAGAATATCTTCAATGATATACTCCATCAACAACACACAGTGGTCACTCTTTCCAATTGGTGGTTCACACTCATTTTTTTCAATATCCAACACATTATCTGTGAACACTAGATCAAGTAGTGATGGCTCATCCCCACCCCTGGCCCTTGTTGGTTCCATTACATGTTGGTGTAGAAAATTCCCTTGTACGCAATCTAGGAATCTTGCCCCGAATGAGTCCTCACCACTGTGTGGGTCAAGATTTATCCAATCTATCTCTTTATGATTAAAATCTCCCATAATCAAAATCCTACATTTTTTTCCCATGCCATGTTTACAACTGAGTTTATGACTTCAATAGTACCTATATGACTTTCCTCATAAACTTCAAGCCTATTTTGGTTCCTTGGTGGGTTGTATACAACAGTTACTATAATGCTCTCTGACCCAGTATTTATGCGAGCAACAAGAAATTCCTTGAACTCACTTTCTATAGCCAAGTTTATTTCTTCAACTTGAATCCTTTCACTTATGAGCAGTGCTATCCCTCCACAAGTCCTCTCAGATCTTTCAACCCTTAGTATTCTGAAACCCTTAGGAAAAACTGTGACACTGTTAAGTCCTCACTCAACTTAGTCTCTGTAATTGCTACTATATCTGCCTTACTGTTGTGAATCCTATCTTTTAAGTCTACTGCCTTACCAGCTAATCCATCAGCATTTGTGTATAACAATCTTAATGAGGCCCCATCCCCTGAACTTCTGTCATTATCTTTTTTATCTCCCCTTTGTCTGGAAGAACTCTGTAATGAAAATTTTTCTTCTCTTCTTCATTTCTTTCATCATTTAACCTTCTTGCCTCTTGCAACAAGTTTTTGATCTTTCCCATCTCTTCCTGTGTTCTGTATCGTCTAATGAACACTTCTTTGAATTCTTGAAGGTCTTTTAGACTTTTTTTTCTCAACAATATTTCCCTACATGTTTCCCCTCTCTCAAAGGTTACTTTTGTTGGTCTCAGCTTTCCTTCCCTCGAATATTTACCTAGTTGGTGTATGTTTACAATATCCTCAGGACCACATACTACTCCAAGCTTTCTTATCAGGTCTACAACCCTAGCTTTATTTTCTTCAAGTCTCCCCTGCCATGTTGGCTCCTGGGATTCGCTTATGCCTGAGATTACCACTGTCTTCTCCTTATCAAGTGCCTGTCTGATGAGTGGGTTTGCCCTTTCCATCACAACGTCTTTCATTTTTTCGATTACTGTCTCTTTATAGTCAACTGTTTGTATGTTTTCCAGTGCCACCACCTTTACAGCCTCTTTTACTGCCACATTCCCCTTTAGTGCATCAGCAAAGGAAGTTTTCATGGCATCATTTTCCATATTCAGCTCCTGGAACTCTTTTCTGAACTGTTCAATGTTTTCCTTAATCTGGACATTCCAAGCAGCAATCTCGTCTCTCTCAGAAGAGAGCAGTGAACTAACATCTAATTCCATTAGGTTGTCATTCAGCTGTTTGTTTTTATCTTCTTGTTTAGAAATTCTAGATTCTAGTTGACTCTTTTCCCCTTCCAGCTTCTTTATTCTTTTTTTTTTCTAGTTCCTTTCTCTCCTGCCCTTGTGCTTTATTTGCTTCCTCCAAAGATCTTATTTGCTCTCTGAGTGTTTCATTCTCTTTCATTTCTCCATCCATATTCCGAATTTTTTCATCAAGGCTTATAACCATTGCCTCTAAATTCTTGATTTTCTGTTTAAGTCTCCTAATGGCTACCCATCCTACCGACCCATGGATGGGGAGGTTTGGGACAGAGATGGCTTTATTTTTATGTTCTCCCTCTCACAGAATATAG
>JAXCGZ010000051.1:145000-170000 GCA_037179515.1 Halocaridina rubra
TCTTACAGAGGTAGCCCTGTGGTAGGGGTAGTAGGGGAGGTGGCAGTTATGAAGCGACACAGGTTGTGGAAGAGCCGGAAAGATGGGCTGTGGCACTCCAGTTGTGCCATCTGAGTGGTCACTAGCTCCCTCGTCTTTGCGCATAGAACTAAGTAATCCCCTTATTGCTTTCTTTCTTTTTTTGTTTTCTTTTTTGATGTTGGCTACCCCCCAATTAAAGGGGGAAACAGCCAAGGTAGATAGATAGATTATTATTATTATTTTTATAAGTCATCATTATTATTATTATTATTATTATTATTATTATTATTATTATTATTATTTTTATTATTATTATTATTATTATTATTATTATTATTATTATTATTATTATTATTATTATTATTATTATTATTTTTATTATTATTATTATTATTATTATTATTATTATTATTATTATTATTATTATTATTATTATTATTATTATTATTATTATTGTTATTATTATTATTATTATTATTATTATTATTATTATTATTATTATTATTATTATTATTATTACTTTAAAATGTTACCTCTTTTCAACTCACTACTGGCCGGCATATATATTTAATTCTCCTCCATAATGAGGGATGAAGTTAATTGATAGTACATTGCAATGTAATCATGCATTTCAACAATTCCAAATTTTTGTATTGATATGAGACTGGAGTCTTTAGAACAGGAGCAACAGCTCAGTGCATTCAGAAAAAGTAGGCATATACAGAGTGAACTGGAACTTCAACTAAAGCATCAGAAATACAAAGGACACCTTAGCTCCTTTCTGCAATCAAATATCTCTTTGGGATCTGTCAGTTAACAGCACACACATATATTTCTCCTCTTCATTGTGTACCGAGGTAAAACTATAATATTTTGCAAAGAAACCCGTCATACGCTGCATCCCCTGACCTGTTTCAAATCTCTCACTATACCCAGTATTCTCGTTTGTTCCCAGAGTGGGGTTTGTTTTTTCTGTAATAATAATTCAATTCTAATGTAAGGCTCATGGACTCTACATCTAATAAATTTGATGTTCTCGTTTTTAAAATCTATCTTTCCTCTACCACTATATTCGTTTGCTTATGCTACTGCACTCCTAACTTCACTGACTTTGTGTCTTCTTCGAATATATCTCCTCTTGCCATAACTCCTTGCTGTCTTCTCCCCCACCATCTGAACCTCGCCACACTGGAGACATCAATGTACACCACAGTGAGTGTTTTCATTCTACTCACACTGATTAGGGGGAATGAGGCCCTTTCTTTTTCTATAATTCACTATTTGAAGCAGATTAACAAATATCCTACACATGTTCCCAATCGCCGTGACCATGCAGCTATTCTGTACTTACCCCTCATGGTAATTCTAATAATTTTCTGATTTCAATCTCTTCCAACGATCCCTCCTAATCAGCTCTGTCTTTGGCGCTACAAGCGTACCCAATATGACTTTCTCCTTAATTTCCATGGGATGATTACTACTCTTGGACCTGTAATCCCGATCAGGTAGCCCATTTAGTTGCTGAGATCATAACCTTAGGAATGGAAACATTCATCACTTCCTCTATTAAAAATTTTTCTGTCTCTAATATTTGGTCTGACTATGTCTTCTCCATGGTTATTCAGGCCAGGGATCAGGCATACCAGTCATATCAAGCCTTGCCTTTTGATCTAATGCAATCTGCATTGTTACAACTAGAAATATCTGCTCTGCTTAGATCCCGAGGAATAAAGCTTCCTATCTTAAAAGGAAAGTTGATAAACTAAACTCTTTTCCCTCTGAAAAAATGTTCTGGTTCTTTGCCGAAATGCTCTCCACATACTTTTGTAACTCAAGCTTTCCCCTTAAGTTTTGATTGTTCTGTAGCTTACTCTCCCACTGGCAAAGGCACTCTTTTTGGTTATAATTATTCTGCTGATTCATCTGTAAGCAATTTCAGTACATTTTACCCTCATACTTTACACCATTGTAACCCTATGCCCTTTCTTATGCTTTTACATGCGAAGTTCGCAAAGTTCTTTGCTCTCTAAAGTTGAACAAGGTATCCGAACCTAATATTATCCCTGTAAAATTTCTTAAGGAGTTTGTAGATGAACTTGTTCGATGCTATGCCGTCTTTCTTTTCTCATTCATTTAACCAGTGTCTATCCTTCATATTGGAACATGCTGTAATTCATCCAGGTCTTAAGAAGGGTGCCATGCAGACTATTTGATGTCTTCCAACTATCGACCAGTTGCCTTAACCAATGCCAAGTATTCGAAAATTTGCTTAGTTCTCATTTCTCGTAGCATCTTGAGTCTAACTCACTTATTTCTGATCACCAGTATGGTTTCTGCAAGGCAAGGTCCACTGTTGACCTCCTGTCCTATCTCACTCATGTATGGTCATCTTCTCTGAAGAACTCTGAGTAATTCATTTGTCATTGCTCTTGATATCTCTAAGGATTTGAAAGTGGTACAAGACTCTGTTAGCCAAATATCCTGCTTCTAGCTTAACACTTTCTCTTTCTTCGGTGATTTTCAGTTGTCTCTTTGACTGCTTCATGTTGATGGTTATTGACATCACAACATCTGGCTCATTCCCAGTTACCAGTGGTGTTCAGCAGGGTTCATTTCTTTCAGCTAAACTGTGTCCTCTCTTAATCAAAGATCTTCTTCTGTCTCCATAATTTTCTCTCTTCCACGCCTTTGATGATTATTCTACCCTTCATGTTTCTCTTGCCGTCTTTTTAACACTTTTATCTATTGTATGAAATCAGTCTCTTACCACTTTCTCGTCTTCTTTCAACTCTGATATATAGAGAGTATCTAAGTGGGACTCCTAAAATTTAGTGAAATTTCATCCCTCCAAAATTCAACTTTTTTTTTTTTATTTTCTCCTCCTGATATCCCTATTGTCTTTATAATCAACGAAATTTATTCTCTTCATTCTGCTAATATATAAGAAACTCAGATAGCCTCTAGCTTGTTTTAGAGGAATCACTTATTTCAAATTGCTGAAACTGCATCTATTTTTCTCATTTCATTTGCTAAAAATCTATGAAAGTTTTTCCGTACTTGCTTACAAAACTACTCTCACATCTGGGGTGTTTCTTCATACGCTTATCTTCTTGATAGGATTGAATTTAAGACCATCCTCCTCTTAAATCTAATCTCGCTCATTTTTCTCTTCGCAGGAAGGTATCATCTCTATTTCTATTTTATCAGTGCAACTTTCATCTATGCTCTGATAAGTTGGAGAGTTGCATCTCTCCTCACCGCTGAGGCTGTGAAACACACTCCAAGACGCTTCATCTCAAAAGTACAAAGTGTAGGTTTGTAGCTCGCAGATTGGTCGATAAAGTACTTGCTTCTTTCGTACCACTCCCTGGCTCTGGAACTCTCTTCCTTCCTCTGTCTTCCCTAAGTTTTATAACCCTAATCTTTCAAAAAGCTAATCTATTATCATCTCATTATTAATCTATTATTGGTGACCTTAACTCCTCTCCCACTGACAAATGCTTCTGGTCCTTAGCCAAAAACCTCTCCAAAAACTTCTGTAACTCAAGCTTTCCCCCTCTCATTCGTTCTGATGGTTCTATAGCTTGCTCTCCCACTGACAAAGCCACTCTCTTTGGCTCTCATTTTTCTGCCAACTCTTCTATCAACGATTCCAGCACACCTGTTCCTCAGTCTTTTCCCCTCTCTAACCCTATGCCCTCCCTTATCCTTTCTTCACGCAAAGTTCATAAGGTTCTTCGCTCTCTAAAGACAAACAAGGCATCTGGTCCCGATGGTATCCCTGCAAGGTTCCTTAAGGAATTTGCAGATGAACTAGATGAACTGGCTCCCGTGCTTTGCCGTCTTTTTCGCCTCATTCTGTCAACCAGTATCTATCCTTCATCTTGGAAGCATGCCCTAGTTCAACCTGTTTCTAAGAAGGGTGACCGCTCTATTCCTTCTAACTACCGACCTATTGCTCTAACCTCCTCTATTGCTAAAGTTTTCGAAACTTTGCTCAATGCTCACTTCTTGAAACGCCTTGAATCTAACTCACTTATCTCCGATCACCAGTACGGCTTCCGCAAGGCAAGATCCACTGGTGATCTCCTTTCCTATCTTACTCATGTATGGTCATCTTCTCTGAGGAACTATGGGGAATCCTTTGTCGTCGCCCTTGATATCTCTAAGGCTTTTGACAGTGTCTGGCACAAGGCTCTGTTGGCCAAACTCCCTGCCTACGGCTTTACCCCTTCTTTCTGTTCTCTGATTTCCAGTTTTCTTACTGACCGTTCTATATCTGTAGTTGTTGATGGCGCGACATCTAGCCCTTTCTCTGTGTCCAGTGGTGTTCCACAGGGCTCTGTTCTTTCACCTACTCTCTTCCTTCTCTTCATCAATGATCTTCTACAGTCCCCATCTTCCTCTCTTCTTCATGCCTTTGCCAATGACTCTACCCTTCACTTTTCCTCTGCCTTTTCTTCACAACCTTCATCTGTTACTCGTAATCAATCTCGTATCACTCTTTCTTCTACTCATAACTCCGATTTGCAGAGAGTATCTGAATGGGGCACTCAAAATTTAGTTAAATTCAATGCCTCCAAGACACAGTTTCTGGCTATCTCTTTATCTTCTTCTCCTCCAGATAACCCTATTGTCTTCGAAACTAATGAAATTTACCCTCTTAACTCTATCAATATATTAGGAATCCACATAGCCTCTAACTTGTCTTGGAGGAATCACATAATCCAAATTTCTAAATCTTCATCCAAAAAATTGGGGGTTTTGTTTCGTTTTCGTTATTACTTTTCCTCATTGCAGTTACTTAAAATTTACAAAGGTCTTATCCGCCCCTGCTTAGAATACTGCTCACACATCTGGGGTGCTTCTTCCTTTACTTATCTTCTTGATAGGGTTCAATCTAAGGCAGTCAGACTTATTAATGATCCTTCTCTTACTTCTAACTTGGATTCTCTCTCTCTTCGCCATAAGGTATCTTCCCTTTCGCTTTTCTATCGCTACTACTTCCATCGCTGCTCTGATGAGTTGGCGAGTTGCATCCCTCCTCCACTGCCGAGGCCGCGTAACACTCGCCAAGCGGCCTCATCTCACAGGTACTGTGTCGAGATTTGTAGCTCGCGGATTGGTCGGTGCAGCGACTGCTTCTTCCCATCTACCTCCAGACTCTGGAACTCTCTTCCTCCTTCTGTCTTTCCTAGTTCTTACGACCTTTCATCCTTCAAAAAGCAGATCTATCGTCATCTCAGAGCCTAGTCCTCCATATCTCTGGGTCCTCTTTACTTTGACTGTTTTTTCTGTCTGTCGTTTTCCTTTGTGTGACATTACCTCATCTCTGCCTTGCCCTTAACTTTTTCTTTTCCTTCGTCTTGGTATTTTCTCGTGCCCGGGCCTTTGTTGATGAGGGCAGTTTCTGCCTATCCCGGTGTCACACTCTTAAAAAAAAAAAAAATCTCAGTATCTAATTCTACCATATTCCTAGGATTTCATTACATTGTCTATTCTTTCTGCCAATTTTTATTGGTTATCATTCTCTTATCTCTGCCTTGTCCTTAAGCATCTACTTTTTCCTCTTCTTATGTTTTCTTAGTGCATGGACCCATTTGGAGACATTATTCTAAATCTATTGCTTCCTACTGTTGGGTTTCGAACCTAGGAACTGAAAAATAGGATTCCACAGCTTAATGCACTGAGCCTCACATCATAATCACAGAAAACTATAAGTTTAACTGAAGACTCAGAATAACAAATGGCACCAATGGGCCTTTCTACTCTCAAAGTACTTGTAGCCCACCAGTGATCAACAAACATACTTCATACTCCTCCTCATTATGGAACTAGATTAGTTTGAATGCTCATTACAATGCAATCACCCAAATCATTACTGCTAAATTTACTACGTCCAATTTTCTTGATATGAATCTGAAGCCTTTAGAACAGGAATCCACAGCTTAATATGCTGAGACCCAGAGGTCCTCATTCTCTCAATCCTTTGCCTTGGAGCACACTCTAGTTCAGTTAGTTCCTTAGAAGAATGACCATTCTGATCTCTCCATCTACCGACCAACTGCCTTAATCTCTACTATCGCTAAAGTCTCCTTCTCAGTATTTATCAAGGTTGTGTGAAAGTACATTGCAAGGCAATCACTCATTTCTAGAATCCTAAGTCTATTCCTTCATACTATCGGGATTCGAGCCTTGAGCATTTAAAATAGGCACACACTGTCTAGTGCAATGAGCCATAAGGATCATATATGAAAGAACTGGAAGTCCTATTGAATCCTTAGAATTACAGAGGGCGTTATTGCACCTTGCTAATCTGAAATTTTGCCTTCAACGAAATAGTGAAGAGCTCACAGTTTAAATTCATTTCCTCAATACGAACCGAGATCAGTTGAAGGTACATTACCATGTAATTACTCATTTCAATAATTCCAAAGTTATTATCTCCTACTTCTGTGATTCGAGCAAGGGGATTTTAGAACAGGAGTCCACATCTTAGTGTCCTAAGCCATAGAGGTCATAAATAGACTTAACTGAACCTTCTATAGAAGCCTCATATTTTGAGAATTCACCATGGCACCTTTCTACTCTGAAAATCACCTCTCTTTGAACCACCAATATTCAGATCACACATTGATTTCTCTCACTCAATATGGAGCGGGGCTAATTAACTGTACATTAAAATGCAATAACCCACTTCAATAATTCCAAAATTATTACTTCCTAATGCTGAGTTTTAAACATAGAACCTGTAAATACGAGTCCAGAACTTAGTGCACTGAGCCAACGAGGTTGCAAACAGAGAGAACTGGAACTTTTACTGAAGCCTCAGAATTAGAGAGGGCACTACTGCTCTTTTCCACTCTGATAGATTACCTCTCATTGACCCACCAGTGACAAGCCCACACCTTTGAATCTCCTTCTCAGTATGGATTGAAATTAAAGGAAAGTACATTATGATACAACCACTCACTTCATTAGTTTCGAATGTATTGCCTCCCACTGTTGAGATTCGAGCCTGGAACTTGTAGAACAAGAGTCCACAGCATACTGTCCTGAATCACAGAGGTCATAAACAGAGTTAACAGAAACTTCTACTGAAGTCTCAGAATTACAGAACCACTAAGGTGCCATTCTATTGAGAAATTTAGCCTCCCTGTGACACACCAGTATCCATACTGCACATTAAATTCTTCTCCTCAATATGGATCGAGGTTAAATGATGGTGCCTTAAGATACACAAACTTATTTCAATAATTTCAAATCCAATACGTCTTATTGCCGAGATTCAAACCTTTGAAATATGACTAGCAAACTTGAAGGTGTCAGATATATATACAGCAAGATCTTTCTCTTCATTTGAAGCATTTAAATTTTTGTCATTTAAGGCATACACGTTCAAGGGATTTGTGTGCCCAAATGCATAGTACTGCATTTGGTTTAATTGAACTTCAGAAGCCATTTCTTGCTCCAGTCTTCTAACTTGTTCCATCTTGTAGAGCTATAGCATCGGTCGGGCTTCATATGTCCCAAAAGAGTTTGGCATCGTCAGCGAAAAGTTTGATGGAAAAGTCACTGTTAACAACAATGTCGCTTGTATAAGTAAGGAAAAGTATCGGGCCAAGTACACTACCCTGTGGGACCCCACTTAGGACTTCTACCCAGTCGGAGATGGCTCCTCTTAACACAACTTGCTGTCCATGTCCTGTGAGAAATTCTTTGATCCAGGCTAGAACCTGCCCCCTAATGCCAACTGCCTCAATCTTTTTAAGGAATCGTTGAATCGGGACAGAATAGAAAGCCTTTTGACAGTACAGGTAGACAGCATTGACTGGGATTCCTTCATCTAAAAGTCTTGATATTACTTCAAAGTATTCTAATAAGGCTGTGAGACAGGATCTCTTGGCACGAAAGCCATGCTTTTTTTTTATGAGTGTGACACCAGGACAGGCAAAAACAGCCCTAATAAATGAAGGCCCGGGCATGAGAAAACACCAAAACGAAGGAAAAGAAAAAGGTTAAGGACAAGGCAGAGATAAGGTAATATCACACAAAGGAAAACGACAGACAGAAAAAACACTCAAAGTACAGAGGACCCAGAGATATGGAGGACTAGGCCCTGAGATGACGATATATCTGCTCTTTGAAGGATGATAGGTCATAAGTATTAGAAAAGACAGAAGGAGGAAGAAAGTTCCAGAGTCTGGAGGTAGATGGGAAGAAGCAGTCACTCAACTGACCAATCCGTGAGCTACAAATCTCCACACAGTACCTGTGTGATGAGGCTGCTTGGCTGATGTATTGTGAAAATATTATTCCTTTCAAATTGCTCAACCATTCTCTTCCTAATTATTTTCTCTAAAACTTCGCTTAAGATAGACGTCAGGCTGATAGGTCGGTAGTTCGACAGAAGATCGTTTGCCCTTTCTTAAAGATTGAAATTATATTGGCACGTTTCTAGTTTGTTGGGAGCATAGAGGAATCGATTGATTTTCTTTAAATTATATATATTGGTCTGGCAAGCGAATTTGAGCATTTCTTAAGTACAGAATGAAGTACCACATGATTCCACAGCAGAATTTTTCTTGAGATTATCAAATAGTCTTTTAATTTCATGAATATCAAATTCAATATTCTCTAGACTAATTCCATTAGATATGTAGTCAGATTTGGGGTAAATTACCCGTAGGTTCTCGAGTGAAAACACTTTGAAATTTCCCATTGAGGAGAGAACAAGTTTCTCTATCCCCATTTGTTTATGTTTCATCATCGTTTTTAAAAGTGGTGGTTTTTTCTTTTAATGCAGTTTTACTGTGGATGTACCGTAAAGGGCCTGTAGATTGGATTTAACTACCTTGGCTATATGCTTTTCAAATACCTATTTGGCCTCACGTATACATTTTGTGGCTGCATATCTGGCTTGGCAGTAGGCTTCATAACATAGTGAAATTTTCCAAGTATTCTTTTTCTTGTTGATAGCTAAAACTACATCTCGAGTACTCCATTTAGATTTGGTACGGTTTGTTGGACACTGATTAAAGACTGGTATGAATTGCCTAGTGCTCGCTCGGTAGATAGCTTGGAAAATTGATTCACTCGCAATAACATTTTTCCCTCCCAAGTGGGTGTCCCAGTCAGCATTGGCAAAGAAGTTATCAGGTCCCACGAAGTCACCTTTCCAATAGCTCAGTTTGACCAAGTACAAGGCATCAGGGATAAAAGCTTCATCTAATACAAAAGAAAAGGAAAGTAAGACATGATCACTAGCCCCAAGAGGGGAGAGGTATTCAATTTCATCTATTTCATATCCCGAATTATAAATATCAAGTCAAGAGTTAATGGGTCATGCCTTCCTCGTTGTCTTGTTGGCATGCGAACATGTTGCTCTAAGAAAGTCTTGTATATAGTCATAGAAGGCTTAAATATCACGTGTTGAGGCAGTAATTGGTCACAATTGTACTCACAAAGACGTTTTATTTGATAAAAAAATATGAAATTTTTGTTCCTATCATAGGAAGGGGGTCTATGCATACAACAAGCCAAAGCTGATTTTTTTACAATCATAACAGTACAACTTATACATTCACAGTCATTAATTAAATATTGGTTACGTGATGCTACAGAACTGAGACCTTCCCTAACCAAAATACAGACACCTCCTCCACCATCTGGAGGGGTTCTGTCTAATCTATGCACTTCATAATTATTACACAAGAGGTTGGTATATATACACTTAGGGTTATAAACACTATCACCATTCCTAAGATTCGTGAAGCATGATGAATAAGATCTATTTGCTGAGTTAGGCCAAGGGCCAGCACCTTATGTGAACTATTAATAGAGTAATGCCTGGGGCCGTTATCAGAATGACTATTTACACTACTAATTTGGACTGAGGTTAATTGATAGTACAGTGTAAGGCAACGAATTTAAAAAACTTCAAGTTGCTTTGTATTTTCACAATTCAGACTTAGGACTTCAAGAACAGGAGTTCTCAAAATAGTACACTGAGCCATAGGGGCCATGAACAGAGTGAATGGCACTGTATGCTGAAGCCTCAAAATTGCAAAGCACACCTCTAAGCATTGCTACTTAATTTTTTTATCTTTCAGCGACCCACCAGTGACCAACACAAACATATCCTCTAAACCTTAATATGAATTAAGGTCAATTTATAGACCTTAACAGTGATATCATGCATTATATTAGATTAAAATCTATTACCTCCTACTGTTGAAATTTGAGCCTTGGACCTGTAGAGCAGAAGACAGCAGCTTAGTGTGTTGAGCTAGTGTAAGCATAAACTGGGAGAACCAGAACTTCTACTGAAATCTCAGAATTACAGAGGACACCACCACATTTTTCTACTAAAAAAATTTACTGCTCTGTACCCCAAAAGTGATTAATTCACACATTAAATTTTCCTTCTCACAATGTACCGAATATGATTGATAGCATATTAAAACGCAATCACATATTTTAACAATTAAAATTCACTTACACCCTACTACCCGGATTTGAGTGGAGGCTGTAGAACAGTTGTCTACAGCTCAGTACGCTTAACCAAAAAGGTCATAAGCAGAGGTAATTGGAACTTATGCAATTTCTGATGTCAATAATTCCATGTCTATTTCCTCCTACTGTCGAGAATTGAAACTAGGATGTCTGGAACAGGGGATTTTAATGCAATGCACTGGGCTCAGAGGCCATGATTAGAGCGAACTGGACCGTGTACCGATGCCTTAGAATTGTCCCTTTCCAAAGTGTAGTGAAATTAATTTACAGAGCTTTATAATGCAATGACTTGTTTCAATAATTTCAAATCTATTAACTTCTACTTGCGGAAGTCGACCCTTGGGCCTATAGAACAAGAGTCCACAGCTTATGGCAGTGCTCCCCAACTGGAGTGCTAAAGCACCCTTAGGTACCACGACATGGGTTACGGATACCGTAGAATTTGGAATCGATAAAGTACTTAGGACTTAAAAAGTTGCTGCATGGATGCTTAGTACTTTGGAAGTTGGTGGCTGTGGCTTTCAGTAATAAAAGCAATGGACTTGCCATGTGTGTGCCAAATGACGTTTGCAGTCTTTGTCCTTATGTTGTGTTCTTAGAAGTAGATTAAACCCTTATCCTCGGGGAGGAATGAAGATTTTGGGACATCTCTGACAAGGATCACGAATTACCTCACCATTTTCATTCTGCATGATAGTAATGATCTTCTGTCTCATAATTACCTGGCAGCATTCTTAGGGGAAGGCATTAATCCCTTCATGATGAATTTTGTTTCTCTGGTCAGTACTTTGAGTAATATTGATGCATTTACTTTGGATTCATATGAGAGTGGATATAAACACAGTTAAGCAGGACAATAAGTAGACAACGGCCACATATCGTCCATACCACTATATAGTATTGCTGCTTTATCCAGGCAGCAATCACTCACTCAGTTCCATGATATCAAGTAGGCAGACGTCTTTATTCTTTCATATTTCAATGGACTCATTTTATTATTCATTCCTTTCCTACTATTTGTAGAGTGCCGGTCCTGTTAATATGTCATTTTAGGATTGAATATTGAGAACTGTAATAATACGCTGGATTCCTGTTATTAGAATTAGACATCAGAAGCAAAATGTGTAACTTTTTATTGTTTGACCGTATCGGATTGCTTTAAAATTTATGCCGTAAATTTTTCAATATCAAAACACAGAATATATAACAAACTGTAATGTGTATATATATATATATATATATATATATATATATATATATATATATATATATATATATATATATATATATATATATATATATATATATATATATATATATATATATATATATATATATAATATATATATATATATATATATATATATATATATATATATATATATATATATATAGAATATTGTACTATTTACAATGTACAGGTGGTACATGTGAATAGTTGAGCCATTAAGAGTTTTATTACTCCATTATTCTGAAATATTCTACCTTCAGTTAAACATATTGAAATTGCTATTTAGGGTGTACAAGATTTCAATCTCCTTCACAAGAGTGCCTCCAGTACAAAAAAGGCTGGGAAGTTCTGGCTTAGTGTGTTGATCTAGAGTGGACATAAGCAGAGAGAGTGGAGCTTCTACTAAAACTTCAGAATTGCAGATGCCATCACTGCGCTGTTCCACTCTGAAACTTTATCACTATATGACACACCAGTGAAAAGGATACACAATTGATTCTCCTCTTTAATATGGACCTGTTTTTTTGAAAGTATGTCAAAACATTATCACACATTTAATTTATTCCAAATCAATCACCTCCAGCTGTCGGATTTCAAGGACCTGTAGAATAATAATTTAAAGCTTAGTAAACTGGGTAATAATGACCATAAACAGAGAGAACTAAAAATTCTACTGAAGGTTCAACATTACAGAGGGCACCACTGTGCCTTGCTACTCTGTAAGTTTACATCTTTTTGATCCACTGGTAACCAACTCACATATTTAATACTATTCCTCATTATCTGTCGAAATTAATTTATGGTATATTAAGATGTGATAATTTGCATCAATAATTCTAAATCTATTACCTCCGCTGGTGGGATTCGAACCTTGGACCTGTAAAATATGAATCCATAGCTTAGTGTTCTGAGCCATAGAGGTCGTAATCATAAAGAACTAGAACCTCAGCTGAAGCTTCAGAATTACAGAGAGCAACATTGCACTTTTCTACTCTGAAATCTTACCTTCCGGTAAGTTACCATTGACCAACACACATTTACTTCTCATCCACAATATGGACTGTGGATAAGTGACACTTCTTTACAATACAAATACACATTTCAATATTTTAAACCTATTGCCTCCTATTGACGGAGATTGAGCCTGGGAATTTAACCGGTTTTAAATAAAGAGGGTGGGATCTTTTACTGTAACCCCAGAATAACAGAGGCACCACTGCGCTTTTTTTATTCTAAAATTTTGCATCTCTGATACCCACCAATAATCAGTACACACATTTAATTCTCTTCATCAAGATGAACTGATGTTAACTGATAGTACATTAAAATAAGATCATTCATTTCAATAATTTCATATGTATTATCTCCTACTGTTGGGGCTTGGCCCTGGAATCTTTAGAGCAGGAATCCAAAGAGTAGTACATTAACCTATAGTGGTCATAAACAGAGAGAACTAGAACGTCTCCTGAAACCTAGAATTACAGAGGGTACTACTGCCCCCTTCCACATTAAAACTTTATCGTTCTAATACCCACCAGTGACCATGGCACACATTTCAAGCTTTTCCTTTCTATGGACAGGGTTTGATGGATAGCATATTACAATGTAATCACACATTTCATTAGCTCTAATCAATTACTTCCTACTCAGATATTCAAACCGGAATATGTAAAACAAGAGTCACCGGCCTAATGCACTGAGTTGCTGAGGTTATAAACAGAGAAAGATGATACATCTAAAGGAGCCTCAGAACTACAGAGAGCACTACTGTGCTGGCTAATCTGAAATGTTACCTCTATTCAACTTACCTGCGATCGGCACACATATTGATTCTCCTACATAATCTGGACCACAGTTAATCGATATTAGAATAAAGTGAAGTCACGCATTTCAATATATTCAAATCATTTACCATCTAATGTCGGGATTTGAATCCGTGAGCTACTGGAAAAGCGACTACAGCTTATTGCGCTGAGCCACTGAAGTCATAAAAAATATACCTCTCTTCTACACACCAGTAACCGTCACACAATTAATTTTCCTACATGATATAGACTGAATTAAAGTGATGGATTATATCGCATGTTTCAGTAAGTCCAAATATATTTTCTCGTACTGATATTGGACCCGTAGAACAGAATACCAAAGCTTAGTGTACTAAACTACAGAGACCTTTAAGAGAGGCAAATTTAAATACTACTGAAGCTTCTGATGCCACTGAACCATTCTACTCGGGAATTTTACCACTCTGTGGGTCTCTAATTACCAAAAAAAAAAAAAAATAATAATTCTTCCCTTCAATATGGACAAAAGTTAACTGATATTACATTACATTCCAATCACGCATTTTAATAATTCCAAATCCATTAACACTTAAGTTTCTACTGAAGCATCAAACTTCAAGAAAGCACCATTGCGTGCAACCTCCAGTGACTGTCACATATTTAGTTATCAAATCTGACCAAATTTAAGTGATAGTACATTACATTGTAATCAATTATTCAAATTATACCAAATTTCTTACCTCCTGTTGACGGCATTCGAACCCTAGAGCTGTATAATAGGAACCACAGCCTAGTGTGCTGAGCCTTAAAGGTCTTAAGCAGAGAGAACTGGAACACCTATTGAAGCATCATAACAACAGAGGAGTGAACTGCTCCTTTCCATCTTAAAAATTTTACTTTTCTGTGACCCACAAGTGGCTAGCTCGCACACTTATTTCTCCCCAACAATATCTACTGAGGGTAATGCATAGGACATTACAATACAATCGCTTATTTCAATAATTTCAAATGTATCACCACCTACTATCGGACTTCGAACATGGAATCTCTAGAACAAGAGTCCACAGCAAAGTGTGCTGAGCCACAGAAGTCATCAACGAAGAGGACTGAAAATATGCTACAGCCTCAGAAAAACATTAGTTACATTTTTACTCTGAAATATCGCATTTCCGCGACCTGTCAGTGGACAGCGCACACATTTAACTCTCCTCTTTAATGTGGTCCACTGTTAATTGATAGTACATTACAATAATTCACTTCCTTCAGTACATCAAAATATATTACGGCCAATTATTTTAATTCGAATCATGGACCTGTAAAACAGTAATCCACGGATTAAAGCACTAAGTCACAGTGATAATCAGCTGAGAGGACTGGAAGTTCTCCTGAAATATTAGAATTTCAAAGGCCACAATTGCTCCTCTTTTCCTTAAAATTTTACCTCACTTTAACCCATTAATAAATGGCACATATTTTATTCTCCTCCCCAATATAGACTGAGGTTTACTGGGAGTACATTACATGACAATCACTTATTTCAAGAGTTCCAAATCTATTACCTTCTATAGGCGGAATTCGAACCTTGGACCTTTAAAACAGTAATCTAATGCCTATTGTACTGAACCAAAGAGATAATAGGCAGAGAGAACTGGAACTACTGCTGAAGGCTCGGAATTACAAACAGCTCCATCACGACCTACTGCTCAGAATTTGTATCTATCGTCCTTCCAAAGACCGAGGTTAATTGATATTATATTACAGTACTCTCAATCGTTTCACTAATTCAATATCTCTTACCTCCAACTTTCAAGATTCGATCCTGGGACCTCTAAAGCAGGAGTCCTTCTCAAAATGCACTGAACCACATAGGTAATAAAAAGAGTGAAATGAAATTTCTACTAAAAGCCTCAGATTAGGAGATGGCGCCACTTTGCTTTAAAACGCAGAATTTATATTTCTCTGTGACCCATTAGTTACCATCACAGACAATTATTTCTCCTCCTCAATAATAATAATAATAATAATAATAATAATAATAATAATAATAATAATAATAATAATATTATTATTATTATTATTTATTATTATTATTATTATTTATTTATTATTATTATTATTATTATTATTATTATTATTATTATTATTATTATTATTATTATTATTATTATTATTATTATTATTATTATTATTATTATTATTATTATTATTATTATTAAGTGTGCCGTGCCAATACGAAGCCATTTTCACTTGTAAATATGGTAATATTTGTTCATAAATGAATGTACACCTTCTGTCTGTGTTTGTCCATCATTCTGTCTACCTGTGTGTATGCTTGAAAATATTATTTCATTTTATTTGTTTTTCATATATTTTCTTGAGGGAGATATATCATGAGAGAAAGAAGAGTTTCTCAATCTTTTATCTCCACGAGACACGTCATCTTAATGGCCCAACTCCTACGTAAGTTCAAATATATTTTTTTCATATCATTTATGTGTGTCTTTAGTCTCTTATATGCTGATCTATATTCATCATATTTTATTTATCTGTATTGTTCATTTTCTATTCCTTTGTTTATTTATTCATTCCTTTATATCGTTTTATTTACTTTTATTTATTTATTCATTCTATATTATCGACTTATTGTTATTTATTTGTTTATTTATATTAACATTTATTTATTTATTTGTATTAACATTTATTTATTTATTTATTTTATTTATTTATTTCTTTATTCATTTGTGCATTTATATCCTTGAAAAAATGTTTATGAACAAAGTTTTCTTCAAATACGTTTGGAATTGATATAACTTTTGGTACTTTGTTTGAAAATAACTAGAAAAATAGCTCTCTCTCTCTCTCTCTCTCTCTCTCTCTCTCTCTCTCTCTCTCTCTCTCTCCTCTCTCTCTCTCTCTCTCTCTCTCTCTCTCTCTCTCTATCGAATCTGTTTGTTTGTTCGAAGATCCGTTATATTATGTATATGTTTTTCTGCATTCTTGCATCTTTTTCTATGCCTACAGCTACACTGAATAATCTTGGATATTCATTACACATCTTTTATTATTCCTTCACACTTGACAAGTCATTAAACTCTCCATCTCTGATTCTCTTTACTTTATGTATTCTTCGTGTCCAGGCCCGATGAGGGCTGTTTTATTTGATTATTTATTTGGCCCGTCCTTTCGTCACAATCATAAAAAAAAAAAAAACCTGTCTGACTATCTGCTATCTATCCATATAAATAAATAAATAAATAAATAAATAAATATATATAAGTATGTATGTATGTGTATGTTTAGTTAATAAGTTTGTCTGTAGTCACTGTGGCTCAAGCGGTAGCGTCCGCGACTTTGAGGTGACAGGTCGAGGGTTCGCGCCCCGTCACGGTCTGAGGTTAGCAAGGGCATGCACTCAGGGTAACGATTACATCTACCCTTTGGTAGAAAAGGGAGTCCGTGACGTAAAACTGGAACAAACAAACAAACCAACAAGTTAATATGCTTGTCTGGTGATCTGGTAATATATTTAATCTGCTGACTCTAAAAAATGTTTAAATATCTATCTCTCTATCTAGCTAGCTAGCTATCTGTATGATATTAACGAAATACAATCATCTGGTTAAGATTTTTTCTAACCAATTCAAGTAATAACCATAATTTCTATCTATCCATCACTCCAAGTATCTGTATGTGTCTTTCTATGTGAATCTTGTCAGTCAATTCACCTGTTCATTTGTATACATTTTTTGCATGCATTTGTGAGCGTCTGTCTGTCTGTATGTATGTATGTATGTATGTATGTATGTATGTATGTATGTATGTATGTATGTATGTATGTATGTATGTATGTATGTATGTATGCATGTATGTATGTATGTATGTATGTATGTAAATTTTTTACCTAATTGTGGTTACGGGAAAAAAACCCTATGCTTGTAACTCCCAGTCTCCTGGTCATTCCATTTTTATACTCATTGATACTTATCATACTTGTCCTGAAAACTATGGATTGAATGAGCATTAAGTACCTCCTTGCTAAGCGAATTCCAATCATCAACTACTCTTACACTAAAAAGGTACTTCCTTGCATCCTGCAAAGAAATTTCCTCACGAAGCTTCAATCTACGACCTCTAGTTCTAGTGCCAGCCATATAAAGATATCAATCCCTATCCACTCTGCCATAACCATGAAGGAATTTAAAAACAGTCACCACATCTCGCTCATTCTTCTAGCCTTGAGTGATGGTAAGTCTAATTCCTTCAGCCTCTCCTCATAATTGAGTTTGCGTATTTCTGGCACCAGTTTCGTGGCATGTCTCTGAACAATTCCCTCTTAATTATGTGCTTTATCATGAGCGGGTTCAAAAGGGGGCTGTATGTTCAAACTTTGGGCCTCACATAGGTTACGTAAATATTTCTAAACATTTCCTTGTCCATCTGTCTGAAGACTAACCTTACATATGCTAAGAAAGCATATGCTGCCCTTATTATACAATTCATATGCATATACGATGACAAATCTTCCAGTGTGTTTACTCCTAGAGCAGCTTTACTCCTGCTATTGAGTATCCAAGATTGGGTCTTCTCTCACTTGTACCCATTCTCATTACCTTGCATCCTAAAGTAATACATTACATTAGCCACTTTTCTGACTTTTATGTCTTCTTGAAGCTCTCTATCATTGTTCTCGTCTCTTACTTCTTCACAAGCTTTGCATCATCTGCAAACATATTCAAGAATGAATTTACAGACTCTGGTAGGTCATTTACTTATACAAGGAACAAAAGTGGCCCTGAAACTGTACCCTGTCGAGCCCCAGTACGGGTCTTACTGTAACCCTCTCTTACCTTCATTCTAAGTTAGTTTTTATCCTTTCCTAGACATTTCCACCTATTCTCGTCATTACTTGCAGCTTCATAATAAGTTTCCCCATGTGGGACCGTATCAAATGTTTTCTGGAAATTTAGGAATATGCAATCCACCCAACTCTCTCTTACCTGTAAGATCCAGGATATCTAATCATAGTATTCTTAAAAGTTTGTTACTGTTGATCTCCCTTCTCTGAAGCCATGTTGTCTTTCTGACAAAAATTTAAAAGATTCCAAGTGATGAAAGACGTATTTTCCGGATGTATGTATGTATGTATGTATGTATGTATGTATGTATGTATGTATGTATGTATGTATGTATGTATGTATGTATGTATGTATGTATGTATGTATGTATGTATGTATGTATGTATGTATGTATGTATGTATGTATGTATGTTTCATCTATTTTATGTATGGAAACTGATTTACATTTTACTTTAAGAAAGGCAATAATCTCATTATGCAGTTTTCTTGAAGCTCTCACCATAATTGTAACCAGTTTGTTTTAAGAAGAAAAAGAAATTTAATTCCACCGTGAAAGAGAGCTGCCAGAAGTCTGTTAACATTTCCCAAAAGGTTACCTTTAGTGAGGAGGAGGAGGAGGATTGTTCTCCATAAAAGCCTGGGTGGTTGAGGAATGGCACTTCCTAATTGTATATTCTTGGAAACTTGATTATTGCTTCCGTCTGGACGCCTTCCCTTCCACCGATTAACCAATCAGAATAAGGTTCTTACTGGAACTGGAAAGCTGAATTCTCATTGGCTGAAAAGCTAATGCTAGGGTTATGTTTTGCATCTCATTTCCCAGACAGATAGTTGGAAATGAGAACGGTTGGGTCATGGGGGGGGGATCTCTTTGGTTGGAGAATCAATATTAAAGTTCGCACAGATTATTCTCAGATTTATTGAATCTTCTTTGGAAAGAAGAACTTGTTTACTGCTCTAGACAACAAAAGCAACAATGACAAAAGCGGAAACAAAAGCAACTGGTAGTAATGAATGCATAAATGACAAGTGATAAACGGATAAATGTAAATGAAACACTAAAAAAAGGCCAAATATGCTGCAAAAGAACTTGTAACAAACGTTACCATCGACACAAGGAAAAAGAAATAAAATAGTATCGAGATGATAATAATAATAACAATAATAATAATAATAATAATAATAATAATAATAATAATAATAATAATAATAATAATAATAATAATAATAATAATAATAATAATAATTATAATAATAATAACAATAATAATAATAATAATAATAATAATAATGATAATAATAATAATAATAATAATAATAAAAATAATAATAATGCAAATAATAATAATAATAATAATAATAATAATAATAATAATAATAATAATAATAATAATAATAATAATAGTAATAATAATAATAATGATAATAATAATAATAATAATAATAATAATAATAATAATAATAATAATAATAATAATAATAATAATAATAATAATAATAAAAATATTACTACTACTACTACTACTACTACTACTACTACTATTACTACTACTACTACTACTACTACTACTACTACTACTACTACTACTACTACTACTGTCGTATGAATTTTGGACTTCCATTTGAACTCACACTTTGTAAGATGATTGGGTTATCTCACCGTTTGTCACCACTGTCGTAGTGCTTTTATTATTATCTCCCCGAGCGTCACCGCTGTCGTATTGGTTTTGTTTATCCCATCTAATGACACCACTGACGTAGGGCTTTTCCTCCTACGTATATAAACTGATAATTATGGTAGCGTGGTTACAAGGTAAGAATGGACAAGCAGTAGTTCCTTTACTTATATTTATTCTAGAGTACAACACATCCGACGCCTCAATGCCCCAATGCCCCCACCCTATGACTATCACAATCTATGATCTATTCGTGCCCCTGGCAATGTTCTAACTAACTGTCTCTGCCCTGGGTGGCTCTTTAAATACCCCCAGGGGCAGGGCGTGGCTTAACATCCAATTCTCCAATGAAATCAGTCAGATCTAGTCCAGCTAATCAGCGCCGGGTTCAAAGTGGAATCCCGCCTACTTCCGAGGAGGAGTTATTGGGCAGCTCTCCTGGGCGTGTACCTGTGTACGAAACCTAAGTTTATGTTTCGTGCGGTTTAGGAAAGGGCTAACCCTCGGCCTTTCCCACCCTCCTCAGGTACTCCATGTCGGATGCCAAGCCTCAGGGGTCCGGTCACATATCTCCTTGACGCCCTCTACAAACACCGGCCGCACCGCAGAAAACAAGTGGGGAGAGTATTCTATTTCACCCTAGCCTCACATGTTTCTCTTCACGACTTGTGGTGTTTTCGAGGACCTAGGGTCCCTTATCCTGTAGGCCTCTTGGGGGGGGTGCATGGCGCCAGCGGTTAGTTCCAGGTGCCTCGCCACAACTCTTGGTGGTCCCAAGGGAACACATGGGCGGCACAAAAACTCAATAAAAGTGAGGGCATGTAATAGAATATCCGTGGCCTCGACTAACCGTTACCCCTCAAGAGCTGTTACAAGTTTCAGATTCTGGCTTCAGCATGGCGGGCTGGCTTCAGCATGACAGAAGTCATACGACATCCCTCCCAACCAAAACTGAAATATCTCTTATTTCAGTCGAAGCATGGACTAGTTTTCCGGGAGCTCTTGGACATATCCTAGCTAACATTAGTTTACAATAGAAATGGGGCCGAATTATTTAAGCTATTTTCTAAGAATCCCTATACAAATTACACAAACATAACATATAGAGAGTACCTTTACAGACAACTAGAGCATGCAGGGTCTATGTCCTTGTTGGAAATCTGAAATACAAACATATTCTTATATTTAAACAACATAATTCCAGTGTGAAACTAATATTAAACATTAATTAAGATCGACAAGTCAGTTTAAATCAAAACATTAATTCATCTACTTCTCTCGTTTCTTTAAAAGACAAAATTGAGTTAATTACAGTAGGATTATGACTCATTTAGAACATTAGCAAACAATTAAGTAGAGTATTAGCATGTATAAACAGGTAAAATGCAATAGACTATAACATCAACAGTAATTTCTATAAGAGACCCTACCGTCATAAGTTCTATTCCTATCATTATTAGGGGCATTGATTTGTCTTAAAATTAAGCCTTAAAAACTTCTCCTGGAACAAAACATGTTTTACTTTCATATTATATTACTATTCAGAGACCAATGGATAGGACGACTTTTACTTTCTCTGTCTAGGACGACTTTTACTTTCTCTGTCTAGGACGACTTTCGTTCTCTCTGTCTAGGACGACTTTTACTTTCTCTGTCTAGGACGACTTTTACTTTCTCTGTCTAGGACGACTTTTACTTTCTCTGTCTAGGACGACTTTCGTTCTCTCTGTCCCTTGCTCATGAATTCTTGCTAGGTGCGATTCCCCGGTTTCCCTCGGGGATTCTTTCGCCTTCACTCCCCCGCCGTCCTCGCTGCAGGCCCAGGTTTGTTGCCATATCTCCGTTACTCGGTTAGGCAGAGCAAAAAGGACAAGGACTGGGCCCCATCCCGCGAATCCTTCCAGCCCGGCTTTCTCGTCCCGCCCTCGGCCGATCTTGACTAAGACCACCACGCAGGAGACCTGCAACGTCACAGCGTTTCTCTTCCTTTACGGCCCTCGCACGTACCTTCGAAGTAGATCTCGGGATGAAAGTTTGAACCTATGTCACTACTACAGTTGTAAGAAAGGTTCCCTATGACTTCAGGGTACCAACAATGGCCATACATTGGTAATCGAGGCTATACTTTGCCTCCCCTGCAACTGCAAGTGATTGCAATCTCTATTCAATGGGCATTAGGGACTTGTCTGACGGACAAAATCTAAAGACTTTTAGAACTTGCAGGTCGGGGCTGCCTAGGAATAGGGTGGTAATGGAAGGTATGTGTCTACACAACTAGATTATTATTCCAAGATACTTAGGACTTAGCAACTGCTACATAGCATTACTCTACTATAAATGTCAAAAAGAATAATCATTAAATGCTGAGAAAAGCCACTAAAGAAACATTCTTATTAGCGGTGGCTACAGTAACATCAAGTATGAATTCAGATAAAAGATACAAATCATCAAGTTACTGCTGATTTCCTTTCAAAAATAATAATTAGCAACAGGCCATTGAGAGATAGCAACAATATCAGTCAACATAATAACATTACTAATAATCATGATCTAAAAATAAGAATAATAAACAATAAAAATAAATATACTAAATCGGAAATATCAATATATATACAATGGAGACTGGCATTCAGAAGTAAGAACAGAGTTCTTTACTTATATTTCATAGTGATGCTTATTCTAACACAGTCTCCTTTAATATTCAAATTCCTGCTGTCATAATCAATGTATATATATATAGCATAAGTGGCAACTTGCTGGCTCCACAATTTGTCAATGGGAGTTCCATCTATTCTCTAAACAGTTGCGACATGTGGCAAAAATATTTATGCAAATGGCGGTACTACCGATATCTTATCAGTATTTATGCAATAACAGCATGCAACAATCTATTGACTGCAATAAAATGTAGGCACAATTATCGCCTAGCTTCGCTGGAAAAAACACACACAAAAAATCAAAGACGGCAACGTTCTGTTAGCAGCAGGAGAGGCCTCTGTCAGTTTCAGAGTCGAGTGAAAGGTAGGAGAGAGAGAGAGAGAGAGAGAGAGAGAGAGAGAGAGAGAGAGAGAGAGAGAGAGAGAGAGAGAGAGAGAGAGTGACCGTGAAATACGTTGCGGTTTTCACTCACAAGTCAGCTGAGATGGGCCTCTGTCTTTTACTTGTACTGAAAATAAAAAAAATTGTCGCAGAGTATCTCTAATAATAAAATAAATAAACAAATGAACGTGAACAAACGTTAGCAGTGACTATCGATAGAGTCTTACGTTTATTGTCAGAGGGCTATTCTTATTTCCTCATTAACAAAACAAAAGCAAAAGAACTTAGTGTACAACTGCAGAACTATCGAAGCATAAATCCATTCCTCTCTGTTTAATCTTGATAAGGACATTACTGTAACAGCATACACATCCTTGTCTATAATGACAATCTCTCTCTTTTCATGCTATAAATCAGAGGGTTAAGTCGAAGCACACACACTGATGAAATTAAAGCAAAAAAACTAAAATCATATGTGACAGTATCCCTACTACTATCAACAAAAGTACAAATATCCTTTTCTTAACAACTTCTTAAAAAGGACTTAAGTGTCATTAATTTTAACTTTAAAACTCAGCAAATAATCTCTAATAATCTCAATTATCTTTAATTAGCCCGATTGTAATCTAAAATTCATGAAAATGCTAGGGATTAACCATGGTTATCTCTAGATAATCTTTTCAGAATCCTTTAAGTAAGATTTTAAAGATTTCTTCAATACAAAAAGAACTATAACAAAAACGGGTATCTAAGAATATAAAAAGTCTATCTCTGTGTATGCAATAATAAAAACAAAAAGTATATTTCATTATCAACAGTAAGGAATGCATTTTGCTTAAACTTCAAAATCTCGTACGGAGTTGTACATAAACAATTCAAACATAAAATATATATCTTCTTTTACTATCTCGAATTTGACTTATATCTGCTCTCTCAAATACGGGATACAGCTGTGTAACATTCTTGTTGTCATTTCGTGTCAGCTCTCACTCTTTCTTTATGACCAAGCCGAAATAATTTTGATAAAACATTATCATGGCTAAAACTCGCAAAGTTTTACTTTATCAATCTAACATATCTCTTCAGACAAATAATGTATATACTGCAGCTAGCAAAGAAAATAAAGAATCATTCATAGATTCACGTCCTTTATCACGTAACATCTATCTTGGAATCTCTCGGAAATCGAATAATAATCTCAATGGCGGAGTAGGGGACAAAACAAAAATAAAACAAACTCGGCATTTCAACCATATCTGGGCAGGTGGAGAATTACCTTCTCATCCATATCCCTCACTAGATATTGCAACCGCGCATCACCTCCCATAAATACACTCTGATATGGCATGCAGAAGGACCTGGCGGAGCAGGGGAACGATCCTCGCAGACTCCCCAATCATGCTTCCTAACGGTGCTTTCCGCGATTTCACCCCCTAGAGCAACCCCCCATTATACCCCCAGTCATTCATACTCACTCGCTGTCACATTCGCTACATCACTTTCAAGACTATCATCCCCGTTCTGTAAAATTCCCTTTAATTTACAACGTTGGTTTTCCTTTCCCGGTCTCTCTGAAGAAGAGTAAAGGTGAAATCCCGGCTGAGCCGTGCGGTCACAGACTTCCTCACCAGTCCTAAGTCCCATTCTAACGAACAAACAAACATTCTACTCCCTTGAAGCTACGTTTGGGTGACACTGAAAAACCTTCCCTATTCTAGGACAGCACAAACTACTCTAATTTACTGTTACTTTCACCTGCATAGCGTGAAATAAAAAAACTCATCTCTAACTAATATCACGAAAATTTCTTATTCTTCAAAAAGAACATGCCACACACGTATCGTAATATTAATTCCCTTCATCATAACACAAAAAGAA
>JAXCGZ010000051.1:175000-182500 GCA_037179515.1 Halocaridina rubra
AGTGGTCGAAGCACTTGACTTCAGATGTTCTCAGAGTAGAATCTCGTATGGGGTAATATGTGTTTATTATATACACTTGATACTACTTACTTGAATAATTGCATACTTTTTTTTATGAGTGTGACACCAAGACAAGCAGAAACTGCCCTCATCAATAGAGGCCCGGCCACGAGAAAATTCCAAGACGAAGGAAAAGAAAAAGGTTAAGGACAAGGCAGAGATGAGGTAATGGCACACAAAGGAAAACGACAGACAGAAAAAAACAGTCAAAATACAGAGGACCCAGATATATGGAGAACTAGGGTCTGAGATGACGATAGATCTGCTTTTTGAAGGATGAAAGGTCATAAGAATTAGGAAAGACAGAAGGAGGAAGAGAGTTCCAGAGTCTGGAGGTAGATGGGATATTTACATTTTTCTTAGATATGGAGATATATCGCTCATTCTTGTAAACTTCTTGTATTGACTCTAGAAAAAAGAATGAACCGACACACCAAAATTCTCCATGTTTGATTATGTTGGGAGTACACTTATATTTCCAAAGCTCTGTCTATATTTAATATGTTGAATAATATTGTGAGTTTACAGAATCTGGGGAAGGGTTTCGTACTGTGGTCCAAAGTCCAAACTTAAGTTGACCTATCACCAAAATACTATACACCCATATTCCGCAAATGCAAGTTATTTTGCTTCAATAAAATGTATTAAAGTTTATGTGATTAAGCAATGAGTGGGGCCGCGGTAAATCAATGGTAGATCATGCGAGCCTGGAAGAAGCTGACAAGGGTGCGAGCCCACTGTTGTGCTTTAGGGGAGACATCCAGCCTTAATCCTCCAGTTCTAACATGTCTGTGTCCACCTCCATTCGAATGGGGATTCATTGTGACACATATAACGGTGCTTGCTTCCTTTTTTGATTTAGTAATGAATAATAATTATAGTTTATCCATCGGCTGGGGTGGATGGGTTCCTGTGTGACTTTTATTTGCCCAAAGTCTCTCTTCATATTATTAAAGTAGACCATTTGGGACATCAAAAAAACGACGGTGGACATCTGGGAACCTGGCCGCTTTTGAAAAAATGACGTCACAATATTAACCATTTGAATCTGAGACGCAACCAAAAATTTGGGGTAGGGGAAACTTTAATGCTAAGAACTCCACAGCCACAGATGATATAACTGCAAACTACCACTCAAAATGTTTGTTTTTATTCACTCTCCACATTATAGTGTGTACTTACCTCATTAATATTCAGGTTTGCTGACCAGAGGTCAAAAGGTCACGAAAATCGGGGGTTGCTTATAATTTGACACACCGATCGAAAAATGTCAATTACAGGCTGCCTCTGCTATTTGAGGAGGTTTGCTTGTTGTCAGAGGTTGCCAAGACATAACTCATTCAAATCATATGCACTGCATAATGATTGATCCTTTCCTACAGTATACATCAGACTTGAAAAACAGTGCATATTCTAATCAGCTTATTTCCCTTTGCAAAAGAATACAATTGCTACAAAATAAAGTAATGTAGCATTTTCTTTAGAAGGAATTTTGTCTATCACCAAATTCTATTTTCTAACGGTTTTCTAAAGATCACTTAACTTACAAACTTCTTATAGCACTCCTAATATTTGTCATTAACCCCATATGTCCAGAAACAAAATTATCTGTAAGAGTCTGAATATCCATAGTATGTTCAGCCTAATAAACATGTTGCATTTGCTTAGATGGGGAATTATAGAATATTTTGATTCAGCCATGGATCTGAAGCCCATATCAGGGGTGAGCAGTTCATCTTCCTCGTCATACCCATAAAGGAGAGGATTCAACTCAGTGCTGTTTTCAGACAGAGCTGATGTCATTACATGCGTAGCATAACATGCCCTTAGAATATGAACCTTAATAGCATGACCTATTGGAGGCAGTTTCTCAGGAGATGCTTTGCTGTGGTGATAGCTATGATCCCTGAGATCATCCATTGTTGCACTAGTAGTCACATTCTTTAGGACCTGCACAAGATATGATTCTTCTCTTACAACTTCATCATCACATGGCCCATTTCTGCTTCGACCAATTCCTTGAAGATAGTTTGCTTCAAGGGCTGTATGCTTTGTCCCAGCCTTGCTCGTTTAGTCAAACCCAGTAAGCATATGCACATCGGGGAGAACTTTGCATAGGTCTGGCCCTTTATTTGAGGCAAGAGAATGTATTGGAATATGTCTGGTAGAGTCTCCACTGCAAGCTTTCAACCACAGTTCACAAAGACCCTTTTGGTATGGAACATCCCAATAGTAGAGCAAGAGTACAAAAACATCTGTGTCTGTGGATAACACCACTAGTCTTTCGAGTCCGTGCTCCATTGCATGTAAGGCATGAGGTATAATTCTTGTAGCTGCTTCCTTGATATTAAGGCAGAGTTCAGGGATGTCTCTACAATAGCCATCACAACAGGAAACACATGAAATTTCATTAGATTCACTTGAAAAGCCATTTACAAATACCCCCTGACTTGAAGGGGTCTCTTGTGCATGGTTTATGGCTGTCTGGTGCACTAAGATCTCAAGATTATCCTTGCTCCTGTTAGCAGGCCAGAACTGCTCCATCTGAACTGGTATTGGTGTCTCTTCACTGACAACATTAAGTTCAGTTGGAGAGATGGTTTCACGCCGCTTTCTTTCTGAGTTTTTGATTGAAATGTCAAAGTATAAGTCAAAGATATAATCTATTCGATCAGCACCTTTTGCAGATTTCTGTATGTAATCTACAATGGCTTCAGCAAAATCACGGAAGTTAGTAAATTTCTTGGTTGTGAGCTTCCTAGCATTGGCCATGACATCCGCTGTATACCCAACTCGCATGTTTTTGGAATAATCCAGAACTTTAGTATCATAGTTTGCATGTTTATTTGCAACCTCATTCATCAATGTACTTTTGGAACCATTTGCCAGGAGACCTTGGTCATCAAAAAGGTAACAAGATGACGTCATGTCGTATTATTGAAGTTCTTTCATTGATCTCCCATGAGCACGGGCAATTTCGATGAGACATTGCCTTTGTTTATCTTCTCTTTTTGTTTGTGACTTTCCTGAAGCCTCTTGTCCTTTTGGGAGAGCATGGATACTCTTGAAAGTCTACAGATTTATTCTGTTAATAGTCTGAGATATTTGGGCTGACCTTTCAACAAACCGTTCCTTACGTAATTTCTCATAGGCTGCAGTCCCAATTGCTTTTAATGAAGTACCTGATTCCGGATTTTGTCAGTCATTACTTCCTGCATCATAATATTGTGAAGTTTTGGCTGTGTTGCATCTTTCCTGAAAGGACTCTCCTTTTTTTCCATGACAGTTAGAATTGCTTGAATGTTCCTTTCTCCAAATTCAGTCTCACATTTGCTTAAGGAATTGTTCACATCCTGCTGGTACTGCGTTCTGACTTCATTTAGTTCTCTGAATAGATTACTGATTGGTAGCATCTCATGGTAGATAATATTCCACATTGAAAAGTACTTCTTCTTTGTGTTGCCTATTATCCCAGAAGCGCTTTTCTTGGACCTATTAATCATCTTCTCTAGTGCCATGTCTGTTTCAATTGCTCTAAAGTTCCCAGGTGTCCTCTTTATGACAAATTTGCCCTCTTGGAATACTTTGTGAATCTCAGGTGGTGTTTGAGGAAGTTTGCACATGTCCTCAAGAGAGAGGGAACCCCACCTTATGTAGTTGGTTGAGGTAAAAGATATGAAGATTGGAAGCAATGCTTTCATAGTCTGCAGATGTAACTCCCAATTTCCTTCTCTGTCACTTCTGATGAGGTTTTCCAAGTGAGTCGATTGTGTGATGAATATGTCCCAATATCTGAAGGTTTCACTGCTCTCTCTGGCTTCATTTCTAGTCATTAAAGGCAGAAAGTAGCTGCTGAGTTGATGTTTTTGATCTTTCCAGAATGTTCACACTTTCATCAAATAACTTACTAACAATTGTTGCTTTAAATGCCTCCACATTTTCTAGGTGTTCACTGTACTGTGCCGCATTACCTCCCTGTTCAAAGAATTCCTTCCATTGCAGCCGACATAATGCTTCTTTTAGAAGCTGCATTCCCTTGAGTGACCTTGAGTAGTTCTTTGCATCCAGTACATAGTAAAAAACATTGACACCAAACACGCAACTTTCTACAAGAATATTCTCAGCCCCACTTTTTTTCATATATTTTCCCAAACAGCCTAATACAACATTCGCCATGTGCAATGAACCTAGACATAGTACAATATTGCTAAACTTATGTGGGCGAATAAGTTGTATTTCCCACGTAATATGATAAACGCCTTCATCACAAGCAACCGGTAATACCAACTGACCAAGGATGCTCAGAATACTCTAGAGGGTTTTCAAGGTGGTATAATCAGTGTCATACTGGGTAATAGGGTATGGTAGTATGTAAAGAAAAGCAATTTGTTTCCGATTGATATCATCTGGAGAGCAAACAGAGTTTGTGGCACTCCATGATGGCACTGTCTGATTCTTAGGCCGAATTTTGACAGTGTACAGTGGGTCAGTATCAAGACCTAGTCTGGCAAGTAACCAAGCAGTATCCTTTGCCCGTACACCAGCCAGTAAATCACTGTTCACAGGAATTGAATCTGTGGCAACCTGGTAGATGGCTGGTAGATCTGGCTTCTTCACCAGTCTATAGAACTGCTTCAGTTTCTGGCACTCAAGGTCAACATTAAATGCTTTTTGCCCATGCAAAATAATGGTGTCTGACACTTTTGGCTTTGCTTGTTTGTGGCCACAGCCTCCTGGAATAGTACCATCACAGTATCATGGCTGCCTCCGATATCTGACAACGTTGCTTCTTTGTGATCAAAGTTATCGAAGGCAACCATGGTAAACTGTGACGGCACAAAATCACTGGAGAATGGAACTCTTTCACTAGATTCAACTCTGTAGGAAGCCATGTTGGTATTGGTTGCGCATCTCTTCATTATAAATTGTACACAAGCCAAACCTATTAAAGCTTGTGATCAGGGTTGCACTTTACAGGCTTTATACACTGCATGGCTATTCAGCACATGAAGTGGTGTTTTCCTTCTTCCATTGTGAAAGTTGTAAAGCATGATTTGTAATAGCGCTAGCATTTTTCGGCATGTCGATGAAGACACTCCACACTTTAATTCGCTTGTCTCCTCCACATCAACTCCCAAACCTACTACCTTACATGAAGAAGCAAATGACCCAGTATCAAAATCATACAAAATGGAAAAGAAACTTAACAACTGTTCAGGGATCTTTGTATCCGCCCACGCAGTTTTCAAGTCAATCGTATCGCAAAACTGATCTTGAAGGTCAAAGTCATACTCTATAAGACACTGCCTTATGCTTTCTGTACACTGACGGATAGGGTCATGACCTCAAATTGTCTCAGCCATATGCTCGACATTGACATCTTGGCCAAAAAACATGCCAGACTTATTTGCCTCTTTAGGCCTAGAGATTCTAATTCTATCCCCAAAGTGGTCCAGTAGGAGTACATTCACTTCTTTATTAGTTACTCTGTAACAAGATGTAATTGCACGGTTCACAGTCTCTCACAAAGCTTAGTTCATAGCCAAAGCCTTGATTTATTCCAATCTCTATGTCCTTCACTATTTGTTTCCATGCTTGTTGCTTGGGAGTTACTATTTTTTCTGTCTTCTTTCTTTAATATGCACTTATAGTTTATCAAATACCTATTAATGCACAAATATGACAATATAGGTCTGCTCCAAACACTGTGCTAACTCTTTGTAAGTCACAAGTTCGAATGTAAACTTCATCCTGAAATCTCACTGTCACCTCCAAGAATTTATTAGCTCTGTCACACTCTGATATGCGATAATTTTGATACACCCCTTGGTGCTTTTTTTGTCCACAGATGACACATGGCAGCTCCCTCATGTCAGGTATATGAGAATATCCTGGTGTCAGTGTGATGCTTAAGCGAGAGTGGCGCGACGATGCCTCACCACTGAATTCTTCACTGCCAGTAGAAGTATAGGCTGAAGCTTTACAGATATTTTCCAAGAATTTTTAGTGAGTGTACCCTTTATAACGTGAATTGTCCATATGATAGACAAATTCTCCATTTTTTGCTGAGAGTGCAAAACCTTTTGGCAATATGGTCATTCCTTGCTGCAGTAGCTTCAAGGATTCGTTTGCTCCCATTTTCAGTGCTTGTGGTAGGTTTACCTTTTGATGATTGGCAGATGATACATTTCTGTAGATCAAGTGATTCACTGTCTCCAGCTCCACCAACCAAGCTGACACTATTATTCTGCATGTTATCTGAAACAAACCAAAAGGGCATTTAATTTCCTGAACATGGGTTATGGCAGCATTTTGTAATCATAACATAGCTGAATGGCATATAATAATCTAACATCTTGGCAGGATAACTCAAGTTTTCAGCCCTTTGAAAGCTGTTAAACATGCTCCGAGGACAGTCAAAACAGATTGGGACAGTGAAGACCTGTATGGTATGCAGTACGTACAATTGAACAATGGAAAAACTGGAATTCTGAAAAGGCCCAAATTTAAAATCTGATGCATACAGTAGAAGTGGGTCAATCATTATGCAATGTATATGATTTGATTGGGTTATGTCTTGGCAACCTCTGACAACAAGCAAGCCTCCTCAGATAGCATAGGCAGCCTGTAATTGACATTTTTCGTTCGGTGTGTCAAATTTTAAGCAATTCAAAAAAACATGACCTTTTGACCTCTGGTCAGCAAGTTTGCATATTAATAAAGTAACTACACATTATCATGTATAGAGTGAATAAACACAATCAATTTGAGTGGTAGTTTGCAGTTATATCATCTGTGGCTCTGGAGTTATTAGCATTTAAGTTTCCCCTACCTCAAATTATTGGTTGCGTCACCGACGCAAATGGTTAATATTGTGACGTCATTTTTTCAATACCGGCCAGGTTCCCGGATGTTCAACCTCGCTTTCCTAATGCCCAAATGGTCTACTTAAATAATATGAAGAGAGACTTAGGGCACATAAAAGTCTCACAGAAACCCCCTCAGCCGATGGACTAAGTAGATTAATCTATAGAGGGACTGATTGAATTTGGGTTGGGATTTAATTAAATAAAATGAAATAGAGTAGACCTTAGGAAAAGAAGATTCTTGCTGAAAACTATAGCGAAAAGAGTTATTCTTTCTTGAGTAATGTCGCTCTCTCTCTCTCTCTCTCTCTCTCTCTCTCTCTCTCTCTCTCTCTCTCTCTCTCTCTCTCTCTCTCTCTCTCTCTCTCTCACCTAATGTAGCTTCTTACATTATCAATGCAGTTATTCAGTTTATACTCTCCATATTGCATAGGCAAGTTGATAAGTCATATCAAGATATTAAGGAGAGAGAGAGAGAGAGAGAGAGAGAGAGAGAGAGAGAGAGAGAGAGAGAGAGAGAGAGAGAGAGAGAGAGAGAGAGATTTTTTTATTTTATTAATTTATTGCGCCAAGG
>JAXCGZ010000052.1:10000-12500 GCA_037179515.1 Halocaridina rubra
TTTTTGGTAGGACTTGAACTCGTCTGTACGAGTACAGAAAATTAGAGTATCATTTCCAGTAGATACTTCTGGAAGGACTTGAACTCTTGCGTACGAGTACAGAAAATCAGAGTATCATTTCCAGTAGATACTTCTGGAAGGACTTGAACTCGTGTGTACGAGTACAGAAAATCAGAGTATCATTTCCAGTAGATACTTCTGGAAAGACTTCAACTCGTGTGTACGAGTATATGTTCTTACCTCTCTGTGCGTTGGATAATGGAAGGAAGAAGACCGAGAGACTCAGCCCAAGAAGTGGAGATAACGTCGAGAGCTTCATGGTCAGGTGTCTTAATTATATCTTCTATATGAGAAAGAACAATGACTGTTGCTTTCTTTCTTACTCTTAATCACAGTTATAAATTTTTGACAGTATTGTGCACTCATATATACATCAATTTTCAAAGCTGATTTATATTCTCATAAACTGCAATGGGTTTTTGTTAAATATGAATAAAGTTTTTTCTTTTTTTTAATTTGTTAAAATCTGACTCTTTTAGAGGAATTGAGTTTATTTTGAATATGTAATTTTATATTAATTTTTATTTCGAAACTACTAATTCATTATTCATTAAATTTGATACTGAAAACTCATCAATAAATTTAAAAGATTATATCAAAATCAAAATGAAAACTAATACTAAGCGAGTAACTAAATTTACTACAGAGAATTCAGTTCATTTTAAAATCCTTTTGTCAGTCAATTTCAAAAATTTATGATGATATTAATTTCCGCCATCTCTTTCTCTCTCTCTCTCTCTCTCTCTCTTTCTCTTCCTCTAAAATAGTTTATATATCTGTAGCCTTAACCGGGCTAAAATACAATATTTTGGAGTTGTTGTCACAAAGATTTTGTGTAGTTAAAGGGCTTTGTTCAGTACAGTTCTTAACTGTCATAACACGAACATGTGGGCATTTGAGATCACGTTGCATTTAATACTTCAGACTATATTACTTGATACGAGAGTTTTATATTTTTATCACAGACTGGGGCAGGGAAAAATCACAAAATGACTTGATTAACACTGTTAATATTTAAAAAAAAAATATATCTTGAGAGTAAAAGTCTACTCCTAAAGTAGACTTATCGTACTGAACTAGTTATAAGTTATCCATACTTTTCAACGTAAATACAACGGATGTTAAGATATTCGTCTCTTTCTAGATTTTATTTTCTTCAAATCTGGAGTTTGTCGCAAAAACTGCATTGACACTCAGTCTTCCAAGTAATGCTTTTAGAGTCAAAAATAACTGCCTATAAAACTGTTATTTAACAGATACACACTAATGACAATGATATATGAGGCTTTAGGAGATAGTTCCAGTACCGCGAGTCAGGATTCACCAAAATAAAGCGCTGAGGTTGCTGCAACGAAGCTGACTGGAATCAGGTGATTTCTACCCACGTGGGAGACTGGAACACCCGATGCTAGAGATCTGGAAGAGACCTCCATGCGCACGTGCTCCCTGGGTGCACTCAGGAGCTAAAATGGACAGTTTGTACGCAGTTTCCACACACACTCTCTCTTTCACTCGAGATCAACTCTCTCTCTCTCTCTCTCTCTCTCTCTCTCTCTCTCTCTCTCTCTCTCTCTCTCTCTCTCTCTCTCTCTCTCTCTCTCTCTCTCTCTCTCTCTCTCTCTCTATCTGTCTATCTATCTATATTTCTTTCTCTCTCTCATTGTATTTCTCACTTTTCTACTTCTATTTAGTGGTCCAATTTTAAGTAGGTTTTCCCTGATATTTCCTGGAGCCAAAAAACAAAAAAACAAATACACAATTTACGGGTAAAATTCCAATTGGATGAGTCATTTCATGTCAGTACTTAGCCAATCAGGCTAAAAAACACTAAAGATAATAATCGATACGAGGCCGAAGTACTGAAGAAAATCTCGGGTTTTCTGTTATTTTTTCATACCTAATACATTCCGATACTTCCTCTGTACACTGGTAGTTTTGTCATTGTGTTTTGAGATTGAATTCTATTCACAGTAGTTTTATATTACACAAACACACACACACGCGCACACACACACATGAGCTTGACTACTCGGTGGCTGGAGTACAACTTCAAGAGACAGAAAATGAGAGAGATCTAGGAGTAAACATACAGCAGATTTGTCTCCAGAAATACATATAAATGGCATAGTAAGGGCAGCATATGCATTCTTATCAAATGTAAGGGTAGCCTTCAGGCACATGGACAAGGAAATGTTCAGAAATATTTATGTAACCTATGTGAGGCCAAAACTCGAATATGCAGCCCCCTTTTGGAATCCGCACTTGAAAAAGCACATAGCTAAGCTTGAAAAAGTTCAAAGACATGCCACGAAACTGGTGCCAGAAATACGCAATCTCAGTTATGATGAGAGGCTGAGGGAATTAGACTTACCATCACTCGAAGCTAGAAGAGTGAGGGGGGATATGGTGACAGTCTTTAAATTCCTTCATGGTTATGATA
>JAXCGZ010000052.1:25000-27500 GCA_037179515.1 Halocaridina rubra
CTCGAACTTACAACACACCATGCGTCGTACCTCGAAGTTAGTTAAGGGGTTTCAATTAACTTACTGTTAATGATAAAAGAATATTGAAAGATTTATTTCCCACTTAATAAAAACATAGAACTGACCTAATTTTAGCAATGAAGTGTCACTCATATTACCTCACAACGCTCTGACTTAGGTAATAGTACCACACGGGAATGCGTCACTGATGAGGTACTCTATGGAACGCGATTCCTAACAGCTGACACATTCATTATTTCGATTAAATGACCGTGTATAGTACATGATTACCATTCATAGTTATCTATTTGTCGACATGCCTAAGCTGCGTAAAACACACAAGACTCACTCTCCTTACTATTAAGTCACGACATTCATGCTCTGTGTAGTTTAATAATAGTAATAACAGCAGCTTTCAACATTCCATAGCAGAAGGCTTAGGCATGCAAATACTAAAAGTGAGATTTATCTATAATTAGAGTTCATTAGCACATAATACGCCGCACTTAAGTACAGTCATGAGTGGATGATTATAATGATTATCCTCGGTCGTGTGGTTACTAAGGGATAATTATATTATTGTGTAATAACGTGACGTGATCGTGTCCTAACATGACGCCATATTCTCATTACACAAGTAAGCTGACCATAAATGAACAAAACATGGAAGGTAGAAGAATTTCGATTTCCTCTCCATTTTCTCACCTCTTCCATAAAAATCACCTAAGAAAAAAAAAATTCAATACAGGACAAAGGAATTGTCAGCCCCTTCGCTCACCTATCCCTTTTAACAGTCTCTTACGGGATATTTTGTCAGTGAAAAATATATCTAATATGTGCACACATATCCATGTCATTGATAAAGTGAAAGCATATTGATATTTCTAGCAAGACATTATTCTCTCTCTCTCTCTCTCTCTCTCTCTCTCTTCTCTCTCTCTCTCTCTCTCTCTCTCTCTCTCTCTCTCTCTCTCTCTCTCTCTCTCTCTCTCTCTCTCCTCTCTCTCTCTCTCTCTCTCTCTCTCTCTCTCTCTCTCTCTCTCTCTCTCTCGTGATGCTATTTCACGAAACACACGTGAATTTTGTAAATGTGAATGAATATGGCTATGTAAGAAAATTGAAGGTAATTTTTGAGATCCTTAGTACTTAGTACTTTCAATTATATTATTTATCTTCAGATAAGTGTAATTCATCTTGGAAGCATGCTCTAGTTCAACCTGTTGCTAAGAAAGGTGACCACTCTATTACTTCCAACTACCGACCTATTGCCCTAACCTCTGCTCTCGCTGAAGCGTTCGAAACTTTGCTCAATTCTCACTTTTTTAAACGTCTTGAACCGGTACGGCTTCCACAAGGCAAGATCTAGTTTATCTCCTGTCCTATCTTCCTCATGTACGGTCTCTTCTCTGAGGAACTATAGATATCCTTGCCATCGCCCTTGCTATATCAATGACTTTGGACAAAATCTGACACAAGGCTCTCTAGGCACAATTCCCTGCTTTTAGCTTCACCCCTGCTCTCTGTTCTCTGATTTCCAGTCTTTTTTCTGATCATGTTATATCAGTGGTTGTTGACGACGCAACATCTAACTCATTCCCTGTTACCAGTGGTGTTTCACAGGGCTCTGTTCTCTCATTTATTCTATTCCTTCTATTCATCAACGATCTTCTTCAGTCCCCATCCCCCTTTCTTCTCCACGTTTTTGCCGACGACTCTACCCTTCATTTCTCATCTGCCTTTTCTTCACATCCTTTATCTGCTACTCGTAATCAGTCTCGTATTACTATTTCTTCTACTCTCACCTCCTATTGCAGAAAGAATCTAAGTGGAGCACCCAAAATTTAGTTAAATTTAATGTCTCCAAGAAAGCTTCTGGCTATCTCTTTATCTTCTTCTCCTCCTTGGAGCCCTATTGTCTTCGGAATAACAAAATTTACCCTCTAAATTCTATTAACATATTAGGAATCCAAATAGCCTCTAACTTGTCTTGGAGGAGTCACATATTCCAAATGTCTAACCGTGCATCCAAAAAATTGGGGGTTTTCTTTCGTATTCGTCATTGTTTTCCTCTTTACAGTTACTTAAAATCCATAAAGGTCTTATCCGTCCATGCTTAGAATACTGCTCGCACATCTGGGGTGCTTCTTCTTATACTTATCTCCTTGATAGGGTTTAATATAAGGCAATCAGTTTCATCAATGATCCTTCTCTTACTTTTAATCTGAATTCTATTTCTCTTTGAAGTAAGGCATCATCCCTTTCTCTTTTTTATTGCTACTACTTTCATTGCTGCTCTGATGAGTTAGCCGTTAGCGAGTTGCATCCCTCCCCACTGCCAAGGCCATGTAACACTCGCCAAGTGGCCTCGTCCTACAGGTACTGTGTGGAGATTTGTAGCTCGCGGATTGGTCGCTGCAGTGACTGCATATTCCCATCCTTCTCCACGCTCTGGAACTCTTCCTCCCTCTGTCTTTCCTAATTCTTATGATCTATATTCCTT
>JAXCGZ010000052.1:37500-75000 GCA_037179515.1 Halocaridina rubra
TCATCCAACTCAGCAAAGTTTCCATCCATCTTTAACTTTACAACCACTTCTTTGACTATCAGTTTTCCTCTGATCAAGCTGAGGAAAAAATTGGGATTCCCTTTATGCCTTACAATCTGTTGCTTAATCTATATATATATATATATATATATATATATATATATATATATATATATATATATATATATATATATATATATATATATATATTCCTCCTGAGGGAGGGGCTAGAATACTTCCTCCGTTTTTCCCTGCATATCATAAGAGTCAGTTAATTGGGGATAAGCAAAGAGACTGAGAGTCCCCTCCTCCGTATTTTCTCTTCTCAAAGAGCCAGAGTAATTTGCATTAACTCAGCCGCTCCCTTTATAAGGGGGAAAAATTATTTATATATATATATATAAATATATATATATATATATATATATATATATATATATATATATATATATATATATATATATATACAATGAACGTATTTTTTTATAATTCATATTTACTGTTTAAGTGTCTACAGATGTAATGTGCATGATAGTTATTATGCTAATGTCTCTTGTTTATCATTAAAATTGCTAAATGAAATATATTGTATCATAAGAATGTAAGTGTCTTAAGGAGTTTCTGAGAGTTCAAGTCAGTGTGAAGATATTAGTTGTTTTTTTTTCTTTATTTTCTTTTCTTTCCAACATATTCCACTAAACAATGGCATTATTGGCTATGGCAATATAGCAAAATGAAGAGAAAAAAGGCTGCCGGCCTTCAAAAACCCTTATCCCTTTGAATCGCCCCTTACCAACTGTTAGATCCGAAGACCTCTTACCAAATACGAGGGGTGGGCATCATCTCCCCCTTCCCAACACCAAGAATATACCCCCATTCCTACCAAATTGGTATTTTTTCCTCCCAAACCAAAACGGAATAAGATGACATCTAACGAAAAGTGAAAATGGCCATATGTAAACAGGGAGGGTGAGAGATACACTGAAAAAAAAAAAAAAAAAGGCTGAGTAGCAAAATGTGATAAAATGGCGAGAGAAAGAAATGTAAATAATCTGAGAAAAGTATGAACAAATCTAGAAAGGTGGTTGAATTTCAGTTTTTTTATAATATTACGTAAAATGAAATTGGAGGAAAAAATTTAAAAAGTCCAATTTGAGAGAGAGAGAGAGAGAGAGAGAGAATTGAAAACATTTAATAATAATATAAGAAAGTGATGAAAATATATATAGGAAAATATAGAAGAGAATGAGAAATTCAATAATAAAGAGTATAATTAACAGACTGAAAATAAAAGCTAGAAAAAAAAATTATGAAAGTGACAAGTTCTAAAACCGCAATGACAACAAACAAGAGTAAGCAAAAAAGAAAAGTAATAAAAGACTGTACATCACTATAGGAAACCAGAAGGGGAAAAATAAGAGGAAATATATAATCATACTCTACTAGTCTGCAGATTCGCCAACAGATGGCAGCAACTATCAATCGCCTGCGGTGATGCGCAATGTAACTAACAAACTTTCTTTTTATCTTAAAGAAATGAAGGATTATGGTCCGGAGAGAGAGAGAGAGAGAGAGAGAGAGAGAGAGAGAGAGAGAGAGAGAGAGAGAGAGAGATTCATGCAGATGGGACACAGTACTCTCTGAAAGGACAGAAAATTTTATTTCTTTTTAAAAAATTAACAGAAAACTATTTAATGAATTAAGAGAGAGATAGACAAAAAATACCAATTTTAGAGTTAAAGAAAGAGAAAGAAATTCGAATCGATGAATTCGTCAGACATCTTCAATGTCCCATTTTTATATGGAGTCGCTAAATAGAAACTGTAATTGAAGGAAGAGAGTAACTGATAGTATTCTATACAGAAAACACAATACACTTAGGAGACTTAGTCAATTACAAAGCTTGGAAAACGTAATTGAATGAGAGGCGTAGATAGAGATCATTCATTATATCAAAGGAAAACGTGTAAGAAAGGAAAAAGCTAACTTATTCACATATATTGGGGGAAAATAGTCATTGATGGAAAGGAGAAACAGAGTAAGAAGGAAACAAGGTGAACATAGATACTTATTAAATGATGAGAGAGAGAGAGAGAGAGAGAGAGAGAGAGAGAGAGAGAGAGAGAGAGAGAGAGAGAGAGAGAGAGAGAGAGAGAGAGAGAGAGAGAGAATATATGTACTTAAAGTGGGAAAAGTTATTAAAATGAGAGAGAGAGAGAGAGAGAGAGAGAGAGAGAGAGAGAGAGAGAGAGAGAGAGAGAGAGAGAGAGAGAGAATTTTTAATTCTACTTCTATGTAAGAAAGTAACAGTACTATACTTAAAACCATCTGTTGCGGTGTTGCTCTTTTATAAAGAAGATGAAATAACTTTCTCTTTCTCTGTATAAACGCCCTGAAGGCGTTCTCCTTCCTACAGCGTCGCCAAAAGAAACCCCGTTCTTGTGTTTATCTCTTTTTTTCATTTTCCTAAAGCGTTCTTGAAATTAGTATCATTAATGACCGCTGGTGGGTTGGGGAGGGGCTTAAACGGAGATCAATGGTCGCAGTGGCGTCCCTCCGTCTGAGTAACATTAGTAAATATTCCAGTTCCCCCTCTTATTCATATTCTGTGGTCTAGTGTACTAAGCTGCGTTACTCTAGACTAGAGTTCAAAGGTTCGATTCCTGTCATGGAAGGGAAATTATTTGAAAACATTTAAAAATTCATAATTGCATGTGATCTTGAGGAGGAGAAGTTAAACGTGTTGATGACCACTGGTGGACTAGGGAGGGGGTAAAACGCAGATTTCTGGTCGCAGTGGCGTTCCTCCATCTGAGTAGGATTAGTAAATGTTCCAGTTTCCCTTCTTATACAACCTCTTTGGTCTAATGAATGAAATTGTGTTGCTCTAGTCTAGAGTTTGCAGGTTCGATTCCCGACAAGGAAGGGAAATTATTTGAAAATATTTTAAACTGCATAAAAAAAGGACATTAATGGTCGCATTGGTGTCCCTCCATCTGAGTAACATTAGTAAATGTTCCAGTGCCCCTTCTTATACAAACTCTTTGGTCTAATGAATGAAATTGTGTTGCTCTAGTCTAGAGTTTGCAGGTTCGATTCCCGACAAGGAAGGGAGAGTATCTAAGTACATTTGAAAATGTGTAATTGCATTACATTTGTTTCATATAGGTAGAAGATTTAATTGTTGACTGGCCACTGGTGGGCTGGGAGGGGGGTAAAATGGAGATTAATGGTCGCAGTGGCGTCCCTCCATCTGAGTAACATTAGTATCAGTTATCATTATTATACAACCTATGGGTCTCGGGGACTAAGCTGTGTTGCTAGATTAGAGGTCGAAGTTTCGATTCCCGACTAGGAAGGGAGATTATTTGAAGCAATTTAAAAATGCGTAATTGCATTACATTTGTACCATATATAGAATTATAGTTAGATATTCTTGGCTACCATTATGTGTGCCTTTGAACCCTGTTAAAATTTTGATCACGATCCTCTCTCTCTCTCTCTCTCTCTCTCTCTCTCTCTCTCTCTCTCTCTCTCTCTCTCTCTCTCTCTCTCTCTCTCTCTCTCTCTCTCTCTCTCTCTCTCTCTCTCTCTCTCTGTTTAGGCTTGTAGCACACATGACCAGAACATTTTAATCGAATTTAATAAAACGAAAAACTCTTTGACTGAGGATATAATAACTTCTTTACTTTATTTTCTTTTAAATGTATAGATTGTTGCAGGTAATTTAGAATATGAAACTTGGGCATTTCTCGATAATCTAGAATGTAGGACATAATGCCAGTAAGGCATACTTTGGCACTGTCCAGTGAGAAAATCATGCATGAGTATATTACTGAGAAAAAAAAAAACATAGCTCATATATAAATATAATAAATGGAGAAGTTATGATATACTTTGATCTTGAATTTGTTATTTTTTTATCACAATTTTATCACAGGTTGACGTGGGAAAATTTTGAAAAACTAAATGAAAAATACTCATAATAATAATGATTATTTCGTTACAACGTATATAAAAATATTTCAGCTTATTTAATTGCTATAGTTAGGATGAGTCATATTGCTTAAGACATTGATGTTAAAAGACATTGTATTAGAAAATATCATTCATAATTCATTATTCATGAATGTGGAATGAAAAAGTTCCTTAATATTAATATTCATATCTCCAAAATCACAAATATTGCATTCTCACTAAAATTTACCGCATAATTTAATTTATTTGAAAACGTAGCACTTAGAGAGAGAGAGAGAGAGAGAGAGAGAGAGAGAGAGAGAGAGAGAGAGAGAGAGAGAGAGAGAGAGAGAGGAGAGAGAGAGAGAGAGAGAGAGAGAGAGAGAGAGAGAGAGAGAGCAAAACTGCAGCAACATTTGAGTAATGTCTCTTTATTATAACAATGGTAAAGCGAGTAAGTTGCATATTGCCAGCTAGACACTCGCTAGTACAATCGCTGATAGTACGTACAAAAGAAGAATGGAAAATCCTAAAACTCTTCTTCTTCTTCTTCTTCTTCTTCTTTTTCTTCTTCTTCTTCTTCTTCTTCTTCTTATTATTATTATTATTATATTATTATTATTATTATTATTATTATTATTATTATTATTATTATTATTATTATTATTATTATTATTAGTAGTAGTAGTAGTAGTAGTAGTAGTAGTAGTAGTAGTAGTAGTGGATCAATCATAAGATAGGCACCTAATATCAATCATAGGTTCTTTATCTTGGACTGAGGAAAAGCATGTCAAGCGAACTTAACCGAAGTTAGATTAAGCCTGTTTTCCTCAGTCCAAGATTAAGCACCTAAATTATATCAGGTATCAATTCTAGGACTGATCCCGGTGTATCATGTTCCACATTTGTACTCACTATGGTACTGAGTCGCAGGGACAAGGGAATGATAGACGCTACTAGCGACTTCTCTGCATCCATCACATGGATTATTTTTTTTCGCAACTGAGGCGAAAAGTGTGAGTGATTACCTAGTTTTGATTACCTAATTGTGCTTACGGGAAAGAGCCCAAAGCTCGTATCTTCCCGTCTCCTGATCGGTTCCATTTTGCACTTAGTGATACTTATCATACTTGTCCTTAAAACTATGGATTGAGTTAGTATTAACTACTTCCTCTTAGCGAATTCCAATTTTCAACTACTCTTATATATATATATATATATATATATATATATATATATATATATATATATATATATATATATATATATATATATATATATATATATATATATATATATATATATATATATATATATATATATATATATATATATATATATATATATATATATATATATATATATATATATATATATATATATATATATATATATATATATATATAAATATATATATATATATATATATATATATATATATATATATATATATATATATATATATATATATATATATATATATATATATATATAATAGTAATGATAATAATAATAATAATAATAATAATAATAATAATAATAAAGGCGAGCCATTCCTCTGAGTGGTCTTAAGCTTATGACGTGAGGTGGAAAATATAGACGAAAGACACGGTGGGGTCCAGGAGGTGTGCAGACGACGTTCACCACAGTAAAAAAAAATGACTGAAAATACTGACGATAATAATGAACAGGTAGAGTAAGAGTAAAGTCTTCGTTAGAAAATTCAATTAGGCTTCTTTTTGGTATGTTATGACATCGAATGCCCCTTAAGTTACCATGATATGTATGAGTGATTGAAGTGTTCTCGATCCCAAGTTTCGTGACGGCGGCCGCTTCGAAGTCGAAAGAGATGTCACCCTATTCTCATTGTCTCACGACACCATGACTTTGATTTCTGATTTCACATTTTATTGGAAATTTTGTACGAGTGTATACCACTTACGAAAGAGGGATTTGCGGGGTATTTGCATAATATTACATGTTCCAGCGATGTAGGTATTACTGAGTTTTATCTAGGGCTTTTATCCAGCTAGGGGTGAGGCTTCGACTTTACTGTGACAGGTAATATTGCACAACAGTCACTCATATTTTAACCTAACCCAGCCAGACCAGTAGGACTGGAATACCCCATAATCATTATATTAGGTTAGGTTTGGTTACCTCGTTTAGGTTAGTTTACCCCATTTAAAAAAAAAATAAAAAATTTCGTTTTGCATGTTGGGGGTGTGAATGTTAAATATTTCCTGGTAAAGATTCATTTTATGTATTCCTTCGAATTTTGGACTAAACTTTTTTTCTGATAGGTTTCGATGTGTTAATAATTTTGATCATTTTATGTTGTGCCTGAAATCACTCCCCCACCCACGGTTATAAGTGTCATAAAAAAAAAGTACATGCACACAATAATAAGAATAATTAAAAATGCATCAAAACCTGCCATAAAAAGAGTTTTGGTATTGTAACTAAATATAATAGATGCATACCAAATGATTGACGACTCATGCAAATATGCAAACATTGTTTGGTAGTGGTGGGTGACTCCAGACCGTTATGTTAAGAAAATAAAGTAACCAGATCAATCAAACCTAATTTAGCATAACCAAACTAACTCAAATTTGAAGCCTAACATACCGTGATTGGGTGAATCACGGCATATTTCGGGGAGTGATGGTGACGCTTTTCTCTTAGGTGCACTTGAATATACATTTACCTTTCAAGGTACTTTGAGTACAATATGTACCTTACTCTCTTAGCACAGTACCAATGACCTAGGGTTGCACCAGGAGCATTTGATGGTTTGTGTGTGTGAACACCACCAGCATCTATAAATTCCTTTCTGTGATTCATTGTGTGATGGTCATAGACCTTTATAAGCAAGCCACATGTTTGAATTGTATAGTACTGCTAAGGGGAACTAGGCACTGAATAAAGGGGTCCTGAGTTTCTCTTATCAACAGGAAAAACCAAAAGTTGTTTGTTTCCCACTCTGGTAGGCCAAATACTCACTTCCTTCAATATTATCCTCTACGTTATAGTTAGTTTTGCCAAATGTAGATTTGGCTATTATCACAATCCTCCTCAGCGCGCTAATCTTTACCTGCTGCCTGAGCGAAAACTCACTTATCTCGTAGCAGAAACTATTGTAGTTCCCACATGTTTTATTGGTAAGGCCTAGACCGCTTTCGGATTCATGCTGTGTTCTTGCCTTCCACAAGAACAAGGAAATAAATATCAAATGGTCTCTTGCTTTTAAATGTGTTTTATCAAGGAATGCCCCCTTTCTTTCATTCTTGTTGGAAGAGCACAGTTTTTCATCCACATGACTCTGTGAGTTTAGAATTGCAATGTTCACCTTAGGTAGAGCAGGTGATAGCTATGGGAAGAACACCAAGTTCACCAAATACTTCCAAAGCTTTAGAATCTTCCTGAAAGAATTTTTTCACGAGAGACAAAAAATGCTGTCGCACCTCTCGCAATGTTTGAGGTGAGGAAAATAATGGTGATATTCTGATGAAAGTCGACAACGTTTTGCAGGTGGCCAGGAATGTAGTCTATAAGAAGGACCTTCATTGGGATTCCATTGCCTTTACAATACTGCTCCAATGTTGTTTCAATGGTTGAAAAACTAATCCTCAAATATTATAAAAGTCAACCATGCCTTGGGATTTGATATCCATATAACTGTGAGAGAGGCTTTGGTGATATTGTTTAGTGCTGAGGATTCTGTGCATAATACATCAGCAGCAGCTTTAGCTTAAAGTCGCCTAAACAATTGCCTCCAATCATAAGGGTCGAAAGGTCTTTTTTGTGTATTGAAAGCCAGGAACGGCTTTCTCCTTTTTGGTTTTTAAGGAACAGCCTTGCATTTTTGTCCTGACAGGACCAGTCTCGTTTTTGTTAATATGTTCCCTAAGAGCACTATTCTTGTTCATTGTCTTCGACAAGGGAATTCAGATGCTGCTACTATATCAGCCAACGTATTTTTGCCGCTGGCTTTGTGAAAATTATGTCACTGCTTAAGCAGCATTAACTACCTAAAATCTGCCTTGAATTCTTCGTTTTCCTCATCAGCAATCTTCTTTAGGTCTTCAAGCAAATACAGTTCTTTCTCGGAAATCAACAACAGGCTTAGGTAGTTGTAGCAATTAGTCTGCCATATTATTCAAATGGAAAGCAAATGATCCATTTCTATGAATATATTGCTTTTTCCTCCCCAAAGATGATGTTCCTCTTCGTCCAAGTGTAATCTTTTGACGTGGGCTAAAATGTGTTCCCTATCATGAACAATAGTTGATGCCGTGTTCTTATTCTTGCCAACAGCAAAGCCAGTGGTAGTGACCTTTCCACCCATTCCTTTGTATTTAAGCACAATTTTTTTTTTTTAAATAATCATAAACTACATAATTACGCTTATCACAACAAAAACTTGCTTTTTCCTACAAGTCAGTGGTTGTTTACAAATTCGCTTGCCCTCGTTGTCAACAAGCTTACATTGGCTCTACTAAAAATGTCTCAGATTTACAAATTGTGAACATAAGGGTATAAGGTTTAAAACAAAAGACCAATCTCTGAAATGCTTATGTGTAGGATAAAAGATCACTGTACTCTTATGTTCACAAATTCTTACATTCTGAACCATTTTTACATACACTCACACAGTGGTCTTTTATCCACCGTCTGAGTAACACTAGTAAATGTTACAGTTCCCCTTCTTATACAACCTATGTTGGCTAGTGGACTAAGCTACTAGAGTTTGCAGGTTTGATTCCCGACTAGCAAGGGAGATTATTTGAAAACATTTATAAATGCATACCTGCATTACATTTGTTTCATTTAGCTAGCCTTGGATGTTGAAGAGGACAATTATATGTATTCACTGGTCACTGGTGGGTTGGAGAAGGGGGTAAAACGGAGTTTAATGGTAGCATTGGTGTCCCGCCGTCTGAGTAACATGAGAAATTGTTCCAGTTCCCCTTCTTATACATATATATATAGGAGGTCCTCTGTTTAGTGTCCTCGAGTTACGATGTTTTGTGGTTACAATGCATCTGCCATAATTTATTATGCTTCTTTTTTTCATAATTTTTGGCCTTTATTATCTGTCTCAAGCATAGAGCAGATCCTGCTGATGGCAAGAAAAGGAAAGCTATTACCATGGAAGTGACATTAGAGATAGTAATATGCATGGAAATGGGAGAAACTTTGCAACTGCATTAACATAGGTGCTTATTTAGGTATGATCCGACTTACACTGGAATTCAGGTTACACCACTTTTCAGGAACGGAAATCTGACATAAATCGAAGACCCCCTTTGTTATATATATATATATATATATATATATATATATATATATATATATATATATATATATATATATATATATATATATATATATATATATATATATATATATATATATATATATATATATATATATATATATATATATACTGTATGTAGCTTTGTTATTATTATTATTATTATTATCATTGTGAGACACAAACAAACATTAAACTAAAGCCCTTTTAAAGCCTCTTTCTCTTTCACAAATTATTATTATTATTTTTATTATTATTATTGTTGTTGTTTAAATATAGTAAGTGCTGCAGTACTACAGTTGAAGTCTTTTGGACTTAAATAGGACTGTCCAGAACAGGTCGATGTTAAGTCTTCCTTCAGGTGCAGTTCTTTTTCTATGCCTACATCAACACCGAATATTCTTGTATGTTCGTTATGCATCTCTTATTATTCCCACACATCTGACAAGTCTCAACATTCTCCATATCTATTTCTATTTACATTGTTTTATGCCTAGGCCTGATGAGACCAATATTCTTTTACTTTTTTCCAATCTTGTATTACACTCACAAGAAAATGTATCAATATTGTGATACACTGAGCTGATGGTAGCCCAAAGTGCTTTTCATCTTTCTCTCTTGACGCAGTGGTTCTTGTCCAATGGCTCTACAACTGAAATATAATAAATATGCTGCTCCAGATTCTGTCCGTTAAATCCGAAGTCCATTAACAGACAATGATTGGAACAGCAGAGTTAGTATTTTTCAGTTGTTACAATATTGAACAAGAGCCACTGTTTCAAGAAAGAGAGAGAGAGAGATATGAAAATTACTTTGGGCTACCATCAGTTCAGTGTATCACAATATTGATAATGCAAATAATAATAATAATAATAATAATGTGTTTGTGTTTTAGAGATAAATAAATAGAGAAATGAAAAGTGTTTTACCCTTAGGGTGATGTTTGCTTTGTGTCTCATATTGATAATTATAATAATAATAAAGTCCTATATATGCACATTTTCTATAAAGAACGTATTAATGAAAAGAATTAATGGCTGTATATTTAAGGATAAATGCATATCTCTCTCTCTCACAAAAAAAAAAGTAGAATTTATTATATTTACAGTGTACAGGTACAGTATTTTACATTGTCCCATTGGATTTCGAGTTTGATTAAAAGTATTATTCCTCTTTTCATAATAAAATTGTTGCCACCAAAGTTCCTCTGTAGGACACAATGGACAATCGGATTTAATGGACTGAGGTCCTCCCTTGTAGTCCATTAAGTCCAGGATGTCTCGATTGATTTTTATAGTGGCTGAAAGGCAACAGTGATATTGATGGCTCAGTTCAAAGGCACATCTATCTACAAAGGTATTCCCATGGATTATGGCAGCCAAGGACAGGATTATAGGGAACGAATAATGACCACCCCCTTCAGCCCAATATTATTTATGTGCATGCCTCTAATCTTATTTTCTTCCCTTTTTTTCATAACTTGTGCCTTCATATCCCAGTGTTTGTGCTTTGTATATACTGGAACCTCACATTTACCTGTTGTTGTAGTAATTCGGTCCTTTTGTGTATTTTCTCTCTGCTTTCTTGTCAATCTGCCAGTCTATCCATCGACCTATATGTCTAAGTATCTCTCTCTTTCAGGGAGAAGTTGTTCCAGCTAGCACTTCTGGAAGTGAAGGCAATAACCAAAATGAAGATGGTGTTGCAATTCCAGCTCAAAATGCAGAACAGCAAGCTCGGCAGCCAACTGCTGGGGAGTCATTTATGGCTATAACTAAATCCCTAATCATTAGGGCTATTATTATCTATTTCATCACTTCTTTCTTTCGGTGAGTTCAGCAGCATTGTTATATATATATATTATTTTTGTTTCAAATTTTCCATTGATAAAGCAATTTCAACATCCTTGCCTCCATACTCTATTCATTTGCCATGCACCTCTTCTACTGCATATGATAGTGGTATTCATTCTCCTCTACCCATTGAGTAATATTATTATTGCTGTTGTTATTATTGTTATCATTATTATTATTATTATTACTATTATTGTTATCATCTCTAACCTGGATAAGGGGTTTAGGAATATCTTATTTTCTGAATATCTTTACTTCCTTCAAAGCTCTTCTCTGTTGCAATTGTAGGAACCCACAAAAATTTGCAGAATGTAAAGTCATATATTAAAATCATAAATTGTAGCAGATACTCTTGGAGTATATGCCTGCTAAAATATAATATGAGATAGGTGGAGGAGCCATTCTGCAGTGTTGCTTGAATAGAAACATACTTTCAACAGGAGTTGAGAATGTTAATTCGGTCTTCATGTCTTTTTATTTTCTCAGACGACCCCAACAACCAACAGGGCAACAGAGTGGCACAGAAGGTCAGCCTGACCAAAGTGGCCGAATGCCAGCAGTCAATGCCTTTCAAGATGGTAGTTATTTAGACCTGTATGTGTACATATCAGAGTCTGAGTTCTTTTCAGAATTTGGAAGTTCCCAGGCTTTAGTTTGGTTCAAGGAAGATCTTATGTATGGTGATTGGACAAGTGGTCCCCAAGGTGATGGGACATATTCTCACTCTGTAACATTTCCAGCATCAGAGGTAACTATAGTGCATTTTTTAAGATATATATATATATATATATATATATATATATATATATATATATATATATATATATATATATATATATATATATATATATATATATATATATATATATATATATATATATATATATATATATATATATATATATATATATATACACAGTATATATATATATATATATATATATATATATATATATATATATATATATATATATATATATATATATATATATATATATATATATATATATATATATATATATATATATAGTGGACATAATCCCACTTTTAAGGTAGATGGCCGTGTCAAAGCACACTTTTGCCAGAAGCTAATACAATTTGATCACTCCTCTTTACTCCTCAAGGATAAAGAGCTGCCACAATCCCCCCAATCGCCCTGCTTGAGTCATCCACAGGGTAAATGGGTGAACAAGTTTAGTAAAAGAGGAGTGAATGTACTTAAAATCATTTGCACGGAACTGTACATGGTTTATGGTGTATCCTGCTTGTGAATTTGATGCTTTTCAACAGAAAACATCAGTGTAGATTCCTTTAATAAATACAATAATGATGATCTATGTTGTAGAAAAATATTGATAGTAATGCTTTCAGATATGTTTTTGCATTTGTAATTGTGATGGTTTATTATATGAAGGATGATGAACACAGCTACTCATTGATTACAAATAACGTTTCGTTAATATAAGAAATTCGTGTGATAAGAGAAGGCAAAATAGTTCAATGCATTACAATAGTTTATGTAGATTATTAGTACAGTGTGAAATTGTCTTGAAAGTATATAGTGAGATGCCATTGATTTTTTAATTTAATTGATATAATTTCCTCTATTAGTTTTATAGTGACATTATTTTTCTAACTTAATTGACATATCTTGCTGGGTCCAGCAGATTTTCTACAAATGTAACAAAAGACTCGAGGTAACTGGATGCAGGCACTCCTTTCCATCCATGTCTCTTCTGTCCACAGTATCTTTATAAAAGAAAAATTAATTATAATGACTCAGGGAGGGCGTGACAGCTCTCCTGCTTCTGTATTCCTTTCAGTTGTTTTCAACAACTTGCAGAGAATACAAGTCTGAAATGTTTTCACTTTCTTGTGGAGTAAAATACATCTCATTCTCCTTAAAAAGGAGGTATTACCAAGGCAATGTTTTTCCCTGCCACCAGAAGTAAATATCCCCTAACAATCTATCAAATCATGCTGTAAAGAGAATAAAGATTCCATTCTGATGAAAATTTTATATTGATCATGACAGCAAACTATGACTACTTGTTACAATGAATGGCTTTAAGACACAGCTGTATACCTTTATAAGAGATAGGCTTGAGATCACCATTATTTACACCATTTTTTGTTATGCTTTTCGTTTACTGCAAGGCATATCTTTATCCCATCTCTCTTCATTGTCCTTTATATATTAACCATTTAACCAGAAAACAGTATTTTCTCTTGTAGTACGAGTTTTTAATAACGTGTATTTATAGTACATAAATGGGGGACTGGAGTAGCACCATGGTCAGAACACTTGACTTGAAAGTTGACAGACCACGATAAAGCCGTCCTCTGTCCGTAAGGAAGGGCATGCAGCCTTAATTCCTCATTTCAAACCTGTCTTGTGTCCACCTCCAAAATGGGTATCAGTAGTTATCAACAAATATTTATAGTACATAAATGCCACACACAAGCAAAAGCTGTTAAATAGTTGTTGTTCTATACTTATAATACATCACTCAACTGTCACATTCTTCCTCCCAGAACGTCCGCAACAATGGCTCCATTTACATGCATGCGTACATTGTGAAGAGCGGCTTCTCTCCTGATCCAAAAGCAGGGGAAGAAAGGTATAATAAAAAATTAACCATATACAGTTCTCAGAGGCTCAATAAACACAAGAGACGTCGTTATAAGAAAACTTCTAACCTTATCACTGGTGAAACTAAATTGACAGAAGAAGAGATCAGGGTACGTAACGATGCCTTTTGATTATTCATTGTAGCAGAGCTTATAAATTAATATTATAGGTCAGGGAGATGGCTTTTTAATTTTGTCTTGTCTTCCCTTATATATATAAATACCCTACAGTTTCCTATTCAGTTGAAATTCTTTGTCAAGGATATACTGTTTACATTATGACACATTACCTAAATATGAAATATGTTTCTTGAAAAGTATCAATATGTGTTGCATCACAGTAGAAAGTCTTTGTTGAGAGTTGAAATTCTTTGTCAAGGATATACTGTTTACGTTATGACACATAACCTAAATATGTTTCTTGAAAAGTATCAATATGTGTTGCAGTCACAGTAGAAAGTCTTTGTTGTATGAAATATTCGTTAGTCACTTTGCTATGCTGGTATTCTTGCTATTACAGGTCTTGAATTCTTGGTTTTGTTTGAATGTATGATATTATGTTTGGTACTCTGTTCTGTAATGGCTTATCTTTTGTCAGCCATAGGATTCTTTCCATATAACAACATTGATATGATTTTTTGTTAAGATTTTCTCCTTGGACAGCCATAAGATTTATCATATTTCCCTATTACAGCACTCTTATAGATTCTGTATTTACTTACTTGCAGAAAGCAGAGACTACAAAAGAAGAAATAGTGTCGCACTGGCACCCTAACATCACCATAAACATAGTTCATGATTTTACTCAGTGGACCAGAGGGGCTGTGCCAGCACCCATTGATGAATACTTAGAATTCACTCCTGCTGGAGATAGGTAAAACTGACTGTGGATGTTATTGTTCCTATCATTATTTGGCATTTGAATACTTTATCTAATTTCACTCCAGCATGAATTCATATCCTGTTGATTATAGCAGGGTTTTTAACATTGAATTAAAAAAAAGGAGGGCACTAAAGCTTCGTCATATCCTGCCCAATCTTGCTCCTTCTCTCAGCTCTTCTGTAGAAAAAGAAAATTTCATGGAGGATGGGAATACCAACCCTTCACTCCCTTTTCCCATTTACTTATCTCTTGCAGCTAAACGGTTGTATAATTTTTCAAGGCTTTGTAAAAGCATGAACCTATGTTGTTCTTTTCCACCTTATGTAATCTGTTAAAGCCAACAGGGTGAGCACACATGAAAAAAAAAAAAAAAGGATAAACCAGGGCTTCATCATATCCTCCATGCCTCACACCTCTCATAAACTTTTCTCTCGCAAAAAGTCACCTTTCATTGGCTCTTATGCAAGGAACAAGAGTGGGATACTCTTCCTTTCCACTACCTAAATGAATAAGTCATGTATATATTTGGCTCTTGTGCCATATTATACTTTGTCATTTTGGGTGTAAATGTGTACGTAAATTTTTTTTCATGCATTTGAAACATATGATTCTATTTTGTATTTTCTTATTTTTTACAGATACAAGCCCATTACCTTCTTGAATACATACTGGAATCTGGTAAAGGAATACCGACCAATTAATACTACCACCGAGTCCTTGGACCTAACTGTAACCTTTCAGCCCTTATCCCTCTTCAAATGGCAATTGTATGCTGCCCAAGCCATGAAGAACAGGTATGAAAATAAATGCCTCTTTGATGATGATTATGTAAAACATTGTGGTGCTCAACTGTCTGATTCTCATCTTGCTGACTTTTCTTCCCTGCCAGAAAATGAATGTCCTGCTTTTGATCTGTTTGATGAATATTCAAAATAACTTCTTATTTTTAGTTGCAATCAAGCTTCAGTAGTTGTAGTGACTAGGATCCAAGAAACTTTCCCCAATACTTAGAGAGTAAATATCGAACAGTTATTCCAGTGGAAAAGAGGGCTACAGGTTCCATTAACATCTATTCAGTATGCACTTTCGTTACTTGTTAGTATAAAGCAAATGATTTCATGTATCCTTCTTGCAAATGAAGTCATATAAATTATTATAAATTGTACAACAGGGACCTTCCCTTTAAAACATACATTCAGCAACCTAACCATCCATTCTACTAATGCCTCCCTGCCTTTTGACAAGCATTCTGCAATAGATGGGTATCATGTAGAATGCTTTTCAAGAGGTTGGGAGGTATTCGTGGAATGGATGGTTAGATTATTGAATGTATATTTTAGGAAAGGGAGGGTCTCAGTTAATTGGAGGAGTGTATGTGTAGTTCCACTTCATAAAGGGAAAAGGAGAATAGTATGAGTGTAGTGGTTTTAGAGGATTTAGTCGTGAGATTCACTAGGAGTGTCAATGTTGGTGGATTAAATGTAGGACTGCATGAGAAGTTTCTTGAAGTAGTTGAGAGTTGTAAGTATCTGGGGTCGCATGTATCAAGGAATGGAAAAATAAATGCAGATGTAAATCATAGAGTGAAGAAAGCAAGTAAATGTCTAGGTGGGTTGAAAAGTATGATGAGAAATAGTATTTGGGAATGATTGCAAAGAAGGATATATGAAGGTATGATTGTGCTAACATCATTGTTTGGAGGAGATCAGGCAAAGAACGGGTGTAGAAAGAAAGCTGTCGGATAGGTTAGATTAGAGAGTACTGTATTGAGTTGGTGTGGACACATGGATAAGATGAGTTGTGAACAAATAGTGAAGAGTGTGGAGTGCAGACATGGTTGGAATAAGGCCAAGAGGAAGATCTAGAATGAGGTGCATGCATGGTGTGAAGAGGGCATTGGATACACATGGAATGTCAGTGGAGCAGGGAAGAGAGTGTGCAAGAGATAGGAATGGGTGGAGGAAGATTGTATATAGACACCACGTACTGAATGGATTTTTCACACCTGCTAGCTCAATGAACTGTGATGGACAGGTGTGAGGGGATTTGCCATATGATGAAGAGGTGGAGGTAAACCAGCTGCAGCTGGTGGGCTTCACTGTTGAATATCCTTCTCCTCCTACCTTGTGGATGACCCAAGTCGGGTGGTAGGGGGGAAATGTGGCAACTTTTTATCCCCAAGGAGTTAAGAGGAGTAGTCTAGGTATGTGTGGATCGTGATGAATATATATATATATATATATATATATATATATATATATATATATATATATATATATATATATATATATATATATATATATATATATATATATATGTATAGTGAGGGCTAGTCTTTGATATCTCTTCTCTCGATACTATTATATGAATATTTATTTTATTTTAGTAATAATTACTCAGTGATAACCATGCCTTCTGATTGAGACATCCTTTGCGCGAGAGAGAGAGAGAGATTTATATATATATATATATATATATATATATATATATATATATATATATATATATATATATATATATATATATATATATATATATATATATATATATATATATATGGGATATTTAAATTTTTTTTATTTATTTATTTTTTATTATTATTATTATATATTATTTTCTTTTATATATATATATATCATATATATATATATATATAAAGGATCTGTAATATCTTTTTCATGATATTTGTTTGTTGATTTTATTATAGATGTAAAATATTGTGTTATAAGTGTTGATAATTTACTGTGGAAACTTCTGGTATGTACTGTATTCCAGAATTGATGTGCATTGTACTTGTAAATGGATGTTGCTTTATTTTACAAGAAAAATGATTGACTAAGTTTTTTTTATCATGCTTATGTGATAGAAAAAAAAAAAGATATTTGAGATGAGAGTTAAGATAGGGGGTCGCAAGTTTGCTGAATTGTATTTTTTTTCCCAGCTACCAAGAAAATTTTTACCATGTGAGCTCTTAAAATTTAGGTATATTAAAGTTCTAGACATTTAGCATTCGATATCCTTGGTACGATTCTTTGTTTTTTCTTTACTATATTACGTGTGAGAGAGAGTTCACCTCTTGCATTGCCTGCATGTTGTAGGTGTGGTGGAGGAGAATAATTCATTCTTTTTATTACTCTATTCCCGAAGAAGTAACTGAAACAGGTGGAAGTCATGGGTTGGAAGATCAATATAGGTCAGGTCATATCCAAGTATAGGCTGGGTTATCTCTTGTACAGGTATAAATTTGGTTAGGAATAGGCTAGGTTATCTCTTGGTTTTATTTTTTTGTAATATAACAACTGTAAGAGGGGGCATTGTTGCTTAGAATATTCCACTTATGTTATTCTTGGATGTAGTTATTGCCTAAACTCTCTACTTTTATTGTTCTGGGCTTGAATAATTATCCCTTTTCTCCAGTTTTGAAATTCATGACCAATAATCACCTAAATTTTATGCCAGTTGTTAGATGTTGAATCTGTACTACCTCCATTCTGTTTGTACAGATGTGGTTACTCTTTTAATTTAATGGGGTATGACCTTTTGTGTACAAATAAATATTTTGGATTACTGTGAATGTTCTCCATCCTGTCAGTTAACTATATTTAAATACTTAAGCGCAGCTTGATATTGATTTGTTTTTAGGTAATTACATAAAATGGGTGTGGATATGATGTAATTGGCTAGTTTATGTATGCCCTTGTCTGTATTTTCCCCACCCTTTTGTATATTTTTCTTACAATTACGTATATATAAATGTCCGCATTTCCCCTTGTAAGGGGGTAGCCGTATTTAAGTACACATTCACCAGAATTTAATACACCTCGATCACTCCTTATCCCCCTTGGGATTAAAAGGCTTCCAGAATTTCCCCACCCCACCCCTTTTGGGTTCCCCCACTGGTTATGTGAGCATGGATTTTTCATACCCATGACGTTATATCCTGCTGAAACCAGTTGGGTAGCAACAGCTGAAGAAAACAAAGAGATGGTTGGGGTTCATCTTACCCGACCCTTTCTCATCCTTTTTTATCTGCTCTTTGTGACAAAGAACACAAAAATCAGAGTGTTTGATTTCAGACCACTCGATGTCCTATTCGTTTAAATTGGCTGTCATGACATGCACGGCATCATTCTTTCTATTCCACCACCAAGGATATTCTTTTGTAATCAGTTTTGCAACATATAGAATATACAAGGGTGGCATTTATTTACCCCACCACCAGAAATTTCCCTTTTAGTCTGATTCCACATCTTTCGCCAGGAACTCAAAGTTAGCATTCTTTCTCCCTTACTATTTTCAATATATGTAAGTCAGGTACTTTTCCTTGTATATATACTAAATCTTGTAAACTGGTGTTGTTTTGTGACCATAGGCATTCTCAAGTACACATTGACTCATTTTCTTGATAATTTTGCATAAAGCAACTAAAAGCATATAATGCATACTTTTGTAAGTAAATTTTAATGTATGTGGAATAGAGAATCGAGTTTACTGTAGTTTTTACATTTGTCTTTTTGATTCAATAAATTTGCTGTGAAATCACATCAATTATTCCCCTATTCACTTTCAATTTTCTTTTTCACGAGAGTTGGAAGTCCAAGTTTACATTAAAATGAAGATTGAGGGCAGTATCTTCTTTAATATAGTCTCTAGTTTTTATAAGTCAGTAATGTGTCGTGTCCCACTATGATTGTAGTCTTTAGTATAATATAATCTAACTTCTCCACTGAACATTTAATATTCACAGTAGCTCAATTCTGGAATTGTGAATATTATCCTTTTTTCTTCTATATTGCAAGTTGTTACTGTCTTTTGAAGAATATTATTGAAGTAAACCTTTCTGAAAGTTTTTAGATACTGAAATTGGTAGTTAGTTACCATGTAGGATATTAGACGAGAACGTAAAGTTTTAAAACTAAGTTCAGTATGATAAAGTATTTGTAAGATGAACTGAATATGTGCTCATGTATATTTCATATCTTCTTGTCTTGTAATGTGTTACTAAAAAGGAAATCAGAGAATTTGTAGTTTTTTGTCGCTCTTGCAGATCTATGTAAAATAGTATTTACTAAACTCACTAATAGGAATTAATGTTAATTATTTGTTCTACAGGGTGTCCACAAAGTCTGGGTACATAGGATATTTTACTATGCAGACCTATTCAATCGAGTTCACCTGAATTTTGTAAAGCGCATCAAATTATGCATTGAAAATGATGGAAATCATATTGAAAATATTATTTATTAACATTAGATTTAAATAAAATTGTTTTGTTTTAAAAGTATGTGTTAATCTCCTGTGTTCCCAAACTTCGTAGATACAGGAGATTAACACATACTTTTAAAACAAAACAATTTTATTTAAATCTAATGTTAATAAATAATATTTTCAATATGATTTCCATCATTTTCAATGCATAATTTGATGCGCTTTACAAAATTCAGGTGAACTTGATTGAATAGGTCTGCATAGTGAAATTGCCTATGTACCCAGACTTTGTGGACACCCTGTAGTATGAAATTATGAAGTAGTTTGTGACTAGATAAGAATAATAGATATCCCAGTATGTATTATTCACTTACACCAAAGTTATATACTCGCAGGTACTGTATTTATTTGATCAGAATGGATTTTTCAATTACATATTAAAATTGGAATTCTGTTTCATATGAGTACCAGTTTGTATAAAATTTGTCCTTTATTTTGGAAGTAAAAGACCAAATTTGAGTATGTTGAAGGTTATATAATCATACTTATGATACTGATATGTAAATGTTCAGTGCATTAAAAGGAAAAGGAAAATTTGTGAGTCTTTTCTGTAGCCATGACAGATTGTCTGTTTTATGATTTACCAAGTTTTAGTGTTTACTCCTATTAGGGATTAAAATTCATTGCCCTTCAAATTTCTTGATAATTATTTAATTTACACGTACTGATGTAATCCCTGTTGAAAATCTGTGTAAATATAATTATGCATAGTAACATATATGTGATAAGAGTAAGTGTTGAGTATCATATGTGCAAATATTAATTGTCAAGGCTATTGGCTTGATCCGGAGTCAGCATTGCCCTCCAAACCATCATGCAATGTGGATGGAAAAGCCAATTTTTTCTTGGAGAAATGGATGTTATGGGGCAAAAAAATTATCTCCTTCTAAATTTAGGATTGTCTCAGACAGGAACTTTAACATTTGAGCAAGGATTTTCCCAGCATCTTGAGGGTTTAGGTAATGATTTGCCGGGAGGCTGAAGTTAAAAATAGGGTTGTAAGCATACTGCATTAGTATTCATTCCCTCCTTTCCCACCACACTCCAAGCCTTAAATGACTGTGATTATTTTCTTGACTAACTGACCCAAAAGCCTTATTCCTCAACCCCTTGCAGATGGCCTGGAACAGCTATGCTGGAAAACTTTGGAGGAGGAGAAGATGAGGAAGACCAAGACACCATCAAGGAAGCTTTCTTAGAGACATCGCCATATCTCTTGGCCCTTACTATGATTATCTCTCTACTTCATTCTATATTTGAGTTCCTTGCTTTCAAAAATGGTAAGTATCACCGAAAAATATGATAATTCTCTTAATTGCTTTTGGCTAGAGTGCTTGTTTCATTTGCAATATTTTCTGTCAGATAGAACTCTTTGAATGCTCTGGAACATATGCCTTTTTTTACTTCCAAAGTTTCATATATTACCCTCACAATATTGGACGTGTGAGATGGGACACATTATTCCGAAATATTTTGACCTCTAGCGCTTTCACAATGCCATGTTAAAATTACTAGGGTCCCTATTGTGGTGTGGCATTTTAGTAGATACAGATATTAAACTGGAAAAATATATGTAGTTCAGTAGTATAATATTAAAATTTATGAAATATATATTAGAGCATCAGTTATTGGAAATTTTATGTATGAATGGAAACTGAATCCACTGGAAAAATTTAAACTTTTTCTAATTATATTTGTGGAATTATTAATAACTGTTTGCAGTTTCACATATGTACTGTCATAATGTCTGGCTTTTCATATTGTGTAAATCTTTGATTTACTTTAGAAAGTAATGTTTATACATAAAGTGAAAAGAAATATATATTATTATTTTATTTAAAAGTCAAATTGAATTGTTAATATTTTTGCTCAAACATGGTTTGGGAAAAATGTAAAGCCATGCAGGTTTGCATAGTGATTTGAAATTCAAATTGGTTATTTTATTTCGAATACAAAGTTCTTGTATAGGTTTAAAGTTATATTTAATTGCAAACTTTCATGTAATAAAATTTCTATGTAGTAATTTTTTTCCTCAGACATTCAGTTTTGGAACAATCGTCAGTCACTCGAAGGTCTCTCTGTACGGTCGGTGTTTTTCAACGTGTTCCAGTCTGTTATTGTATTGCTGTACGTCTTGGACAATGAAACAAATTTTGTTATCAAAGTCTCCTGCTTCATTGGATTGGCTATTGAACTCTGGAAAATCACAAAGGTAAAATGTTTAAATATAGTATGTATTCTTTACTTATGATATTCCACTGATGTTTTGTGGTAAGCTAATAAAGATTGATCTTCCATATCAAAATACCAGAGTTCAGGCGGAGAAAAATTTATATACTGCATTCTCTTAGCTATATCTAGGATACGAATGGGACAGTACTGGCATCTGTCATTACTTAAGACCTGCTTTCTTAGAGGGTATGATGAGTACAATCATGGAAATGAAAGAAATAGTAAATTTCCTAGTTCTTAAAGTGGTGTAAGATTTTTAGGTAAGCTGCCAATTTCCATTGAACTCACAGGGTAACCAAAACTGTAGCAAAGGAAGAGAGTAGCAAGACTTTGACATACTATGGCTAACTTCACCTTTGCCAGTTGCTTTGTGAGGAAAATTTGTAGAATATACTGATATGTTTCATCTGTAATCATAACCTGTTTTTTTTAGCAAACTGTTGCAATGAATGTGTTGGAGACTGCGGTATCTCAATGGTTTGAGTTCTCAATTCAGGAAGTGCCAAATTTGCATTCAAGCCCATTGGGGAGGTCATCCAACCGTAATTTCCAAGCTCCAACCAGTCATCTGTGTCCACTCCCATTTGAAGGGGAAGTAATAGTGGCATAGCATAGCAAACATCAAAAACAACTTATGCATTGAATGTGGGTTTATTTTATTGATATTTAATGCAATATATCTTTTTTTTCATTCCTCAGGTGACTGATGTATCCATAAACCGTGAGAGAAGATTCTTAGGAATACCAACTTTGAAATTCACTGACAAGGGCACATATATTCAAAGTCTTACAAAGCAGTATGATGAATTAGCCTTCAGATATCTTTCTGTAGCACTATTTCCTCTTTTAGGTGGATATTGTATCTATTCATTACTCTATCAAGAACATAAAGGATGGTATTCCTTTGTGCTGTCCCTGTTGTATGGATTCTTGTTAACATTTGGTAAGTATATATCTTTATATTTTACTTCCGGAAATTTTTTTGTAGCAATGCCTGCTATAATACATACATTTCATCTGAGTTTTACTATGGCAATGTGCCATGAAATATTATATCTTTTTCAGTGGCAGTGCCTTTTCTCATAGTCCAGCATTGTGATATGGCGAAGAGAGTAAACATTAAAAAAGCGTAGAATAACTTTAATTTTCTGATTTTGTATGCTTTTACTCACGTATTCACAGTATATAATTAGACCACGTAATCATACTTATGTTTAAATTTCTTCCACTGCCTTTCTATGGTTTTCTTTATGTCCATTCATTCTGTCATTAGTAGCTTTTCACCAATGGATGCCAAGACCCCTCCTAAATAAAGCCTCACTCACTCCTTTTCCACATTGGCATACATGTGAAATATAGCTATTCCCTCTTGTGGATTAAACCATATAACCACACTTATGTTCACTCTGTTATTCTATTGCAATAAAGAATCCTTTAAGACCATTTATCATTGTAAAGTACTTTATTTTCAGTTTTCTTTTCTCTATTTGCTAGAATGTAATTAGCCTAATGAAGTAATGTAAGAATGTCTCATTGAATAATTCAGTTTTTTCATGCTTGAAAATAGATTACTCTTGCTGCCTCCTTATATCTTGACTTTTGTTCACCTCTAAGCACAGTGAGTTACAGCATTCAGTATGAGTGTCAGAGTGCCCATTTTTTCTTTTCTGCTTTTGTTGATTACCTCATTCTTTTTGTACAACTGTTAGCTTCCTCCTCCTACATACCTTCATTAATTCCTCCAACAAACTCTGTAGGCTTACCTCTACAAACTACAACACATCGTGCTTATTGCCAACATTTACTGCAAAACTACTTTCCCTTCTCTTCTCTCAAACTCTTGAAGCTTTTCTTCCATCTTTCACTAATGTGCTCAACTTTTAACTACTTACGTCTATTTACTCTGCAACTTGTTTTCATTTCTTTCTTGAATGCTGACCTACGTACTTTTATCTTGTAAGTGGTTTATAGGTTTAGTAGCTATGCAGCCTGTGATTATTTTTATGGCTTTGTTTTTTATAGTCTGCATTATATCATGGTCTGTTTTAGTGAGGTTAGAAGCTCAAACAGGGCTTGCATATTCAATCACTGAGTGTTCATATTGTCTGTATAGTGTGGTAGTATTTTCTTTGTTGAGTCAAAATGTTGTATGGGTAGTTGACCTGAGGGCATTACGTCTTGGTGACAATTCGTTTTTGGCATGTTTGAATGACATTGATGTATCGTATGTTATACCAAGGAATTTAGATGTGACTGTGTGTGTGAAGGGAATTTATTGTGTTACTGCTTGGTTCTGCTCATCAAGCATAAATTTTTTCCTCAAGACTGGTATTTTATTGACTTAGTAGTAGTCTTACTGAAATATGCTAGTTTATCTTTCAGTATCCACATTCCCTGAGTATTTCCATTGATCCTTGTATGTGGTTCAGTAGCGTGTTATTGACTTACTGTGAATGTATAATGAGAGAATAATGATGAGGATTTAAAATTCAGATACTTCTGGTGTTTGAATTCGAGGTAGACCATCAATAATATGGCTGGACCTGTCGAATATCCCTTGACATCCAGGAGAGTGAAAGGCTTATTAGAGATGGAATAAAATAGTTCGAAACTATAGAGAACTTTACTTGAAAATTATCAGTTAGTGACATCAAGGACTGATGATGCTGCCAGGGTAAGGTGATGAAGCCTATGCCCAATTTTGAGAGTTGCATAAGCTTGGGCTTGATGTTCTTTCTGGGCATGTAATGCATTAGCTTGTCTGTTGTCAGAGATACTAATATAATAAAATTTTTGGCTATGAGGTGAAAGGATTTTTTTTTTCTGTTAAATCTCATTATGGGGGTGACACAAGTTGGAGCTGGGAAGTTTAGACTGGAAACCCAATGCCCCTCAGTGAGCTCGATCACAGATCTGCCACTTTCTGAATAGAGTGCTGAAACCACTTCAATACCGCAGTCCCCTTTAAAGGACTGTCAGTAATAGCTAAAATTTAGGATGTACAATATTCTTTAAATGTTATGTGAGTAGGGGGTCCTCGACTTACATCACTGTTCCATTCCTCAAGACATGTCATAACCTGATTTTCCCCTTGTCAAACACCGTGTCGGAACACCTAAATAAGCACCTACGTTACCCACCTATGCTTATGCAGTAGTAAAGTTGAGGATATTGTAAACCGAAGACCCCCTGTATGATATTTCTTACTTGAGGCTAATTATAAATATTCCTTTACCAGGTTTTATAATGATGACTCCACAGCTCTTCATTAATTACAAACTTAAGTCTGTAGCTCACCTTCCTTGGCGAATGCTCACCTACAAAGCTCTTAATACTTTTATCGATGACATATTTGCTTTTGTTATTAAGATGCCTACGATGTACAGATTAGGGTGCCTCAGAGATGATGTCATCTTCTTCATCTTTTTGTACCAGGTATGTAATATGTTCCCTTGCATGTTGTAAAGTCAACTAAATTGGGTGAAGCAATTTGACTGGGAATTCCCTCTTTAGTATTTTCCTCTCACGAAGTGTCAGGTATTTTACTGAAAGTCTGTCACCCTCTTTATAAAGGGGATTATGGTTTTTGTATATAGATAGATATAGAAGGAGTGTGTGTGTAGGATTTTAATTTCTTTTATAATAATATAAACAATTCTCAGTGAGTTGCATAATTTATGGACACTATTATTTTACTATTGACTGCTGTCATCTGTAATGTTTGAAAAAACTTGTAGTCTCCAATATATCATGCTGTGATTACATAAAAACTATTGTACCCATGGCATTTAATTTTACATTGGTAAATTCTTCAGATAATGTATAGTAATATGGATGAGAAAAGTTAAGAAACTATGGGAAAAGGATTTTTCATAGAGGATTTTTCAGGGTTTGCACAATTTTATGTCACATTTAGGTCCCATACGAATATTTTTCCTGTCATGTTGGATGACATATTTCCAGGGTTATTAGATAAAACAGGCAGTGTTTTGTCTAGTCTACTACATGTTGTAATTGACGGAATTTGTAGTAGGAGTAAGCTTATGTACAGATGAACGTATGAAATTAATTTCTTTTCACAAAACATTTACTTAGTGATTTTGACTTTCACAGAAGTTTTGAATAGTTGTAATATTTAGGGTAGAATAATGGTGAAATGTAAAAGAATATTTGAAATAGGTTGAGGCTGCATGAGTACCAGAATATTTCTATCTTGATGTTATTCCCCTGAATGGCTAAATTCATCTATTTCTTTTGTCAAACTAATGATCATTTTCTGAGCATCAGTCAATATCTCATTGAATCTTTCCTGAGCATCTTAGGAATGACAGCATTATAGGAAGGAATAAGAAATATTAGGTCAAATACAGTGCTTAAATAATATAGAGTGCAACTTTTGTGCTACTGGGATTTTATCTCATGTAGCTGCCCATGTACCGAGTGGTTGACCAATACAGGTTAGTGAGGGGAAACGTGTGGCAACTTTTTATCCTCTAGGAGTGATTGAGATATATTAGCCTATTGTGAATGTGTGTATTTTGACTCAACCATCCCTCTTACAAGGGAATTGTGGCCTTTGTACAGTGTATATGTAGATTTATATCTCTTGTTTATTTTCCTCTATATTACTTCACATTACCAAAATTCTTACAGCGATACATCTACCGGGTGGATCCAACGAGAATGAACGAATTTGGGTTCTCTCAAGAAATGGAGAAGGAAGCCAAAGAAAAGAAACAGAGTGGAACCGTTGTTAATGGTGCCACGTCTAGTGAAATTGAGCCTCCAAAATCACACGAGGAAAAGAAGAAAGATTAATTTTAATACAACAATTCAAGAGGTACTTTGTGTCCTGCATTATTTTTTGGTCAAAGTCTATTAATCTTGCTTAAATAGAACATTGATTCTTTTCATATTTACATTGCGGTTCTTTCCCATTTATAATTTGTCTTTGCAAAGCTGATTTTATGAGTTGAATATAGGGTACAGTAGTTCCAATTTCATATTTACCATCTCCTCGTTGTTTATGGTCTATGGTTTTAATTTCTGTAAGTAGACAGTGTATTTTACTTCATACAGTATATATATATATATATATATATATATATATATATATATATATATATATATATATATATATATATATATATATATATATATATATATGCTATTATTGTATACTAAATACATAATGATTTTGATATTGATAAGCAAATTTCAGATGGGCAGTACTGTACTACAATTTTCATTATTATAAATAAAACTAAATTCTCCAACTAAATTTGGAGGGGTAACTTAAATTCCCTCTTTGAAATCTTGAAAATCTACTGGTGTGTCTTCTGAAGTCATCACATGAGAGGAATATTTGAACTTTTAGTTTTGCTCACTGGAATGTTAGTGAGGCATTTAAGAACAAGGACATAAATCTTGAACCGAGTAGAAGTTATTCAGCATAGTGTCACAAAAATTCTAGATAAATACATCAACAACAATAACTGATGAATCACTATTGTTTACTTGTCATTTTTAACAATTCTAGAAAACAAGCTTGCATTATCTTTTTCATGTTGCTTTTCGTCTTAATTTACCATTTAAAAACTACAGAGAAAAGTATGCTTGTCAGAATGTAATGTAAAGTTGTTCCAATTTCTCTTTGCATACTTAGTGTCATTGTATGTTGCTCCACGTAATTGATGCCAAACATCTTTTCGTAGTTGCTTATTACAAATCCTTTTTATGCCTATGGGGGATCTGTTTGTGTTAAATATTAGCCAGAATATGACGTGTAGGAAAAAAAAATTCACGTAATTTTTATTTATTTTTATAATGCCTGAGACCCTATTCCATTTGGATATCTAAATAATCAAATTTATTATTGGAGAAATGTGTTGTATGTTAGTGTTTACACTGCCTTGCAGTATGTAAAACAATTCAAACATTCATGTTCTTTGTTCTTTAGGGAGTATATCAAGATAGAATCCAGCAGTAAAAAGCCAGTCAAGTACCGTATATCATACTTATATTAATGATTAAATGTAATTACTGTACCAGAAGCAGTATTAGAAATTTTCCAAATTGAAAAGGGTGAGCTTCTTGAGGGCAACATCCTACATATTTCAACGACTGTATGATTTTCAGCAACCCTTCAGCCATACCTTTCTCATATATTGTAACTGATGACATACATTTGAGGAGGTAGGGTTATGGGAAAAAATACAGTTTTCTTATATAGTGAATTATTCTCGTATACATGCTGCTCAGGGCTTATGTTATCTACTTTTTAAATTGTTATTTACCTGCGTATTTAAACCCTTCAGTATAAAAATTGCGTTGAGGTATCCAAAAGCTTGAGAGCTCAATACCTTTTATTTTAGCAATATCTTTATCAACTGGCAGAATGAATCCGAATACACGACGAGATTATGTTGTTACATCATTGTTTATCCCTAAACTGTCATTGGCAACTTAGCATACAGGCAGTATTTTTCCATATGTCAAATTAATTTTATACATTGCAATGCATAATGAAATAATAACATTCTTGAAAGCATTTACAGTTTGTTATATTTTCAGTTTATTTGATATCTGCCTAGATTCATCAGTCATAAATGTAGATTAGTTATAGCTGCAGTGTTGGAGTGATATTACATGTAGAAATTATATACTGTATCTATGATTAACTTGACACTTTAGAGAAATGTGTTCTAAATTGGATGTTCTAGTTAATGACAGAGTAAAAAATTGGACAGGTACAGATGTGGTTGGTAAAGATCATGGATCATATTTCTTTCGGCTTTGCTAATAACCACGAGGTCCAGTAATCTGATATTCTTCATAAATTGTCTTCTTTAATGAGATGTAATGGGGGGGAAATCTTAAAATTGCTGTTTGTGATACATAGGTCATGCATTCCAAAGGTTTAGGGAGCATTTGCCATGAGTTTTGGGTGTATGAATAACCAAAGGAAGAGATCATTATCCTGCTGTCAGCAGGGGTAGCAGGGTTCAGCATACTCTGCCAATCTTCAAGTCTTCTATATTGGATGTATTATAGAAAGGAGAGCCGCAGGGGAAAGAGTCGACTACTCATGGTTCTTTATCCCATTTAGTTTCTTCCAACATGTGAGGAATGTGGTGGATGGGAGTCTTTAAGATCCATCACATTCATAATTCATTTTATCACTGCCTGTAATAGGGTATATGTGCATTTTATATATATACTGTATATATATATATATATATATATATATATATATATATATATATATATATATATATATATATATATATATATATATATAAAACCATGGAAATAGATATTGTGAAAGGTCTGAGAATATACTGAGGTGACTTGCCTTAAAGTGTGGCATTTTTATAGAAACAATACCTACTTTCCCTCTTTGAACTGAGTGTTTGTAAACAGATGTGTGTAACTGAAAACAGTCCTGGCTCGATATATTAAAACTACATCAACTTAAGAGTGAAATGCATGCTTCGAATATGATATAATGTACAGTATTGTTTGTATGTAATATACTGCTTTTAATATATATTATCAGTATTTATGATAAAGCGGTAATTATTTACAATCCCTTGATACTTTGAGATTAGCTTTCCAAGTTTATTCAAAAAACATTTTTGGGAAAGATATTGTTTAAAGGCTTGCAGTGTAGCAATGGAAATACTTTTATATGCTAAAAATCTTTTAAAACTGTATTAGGAAATAAAATACTTGAGCGCTAATAGAGCACAAAGTGTAAAATTATTACAAGTACTTCATGGAAACTAAAGTTTATTTTAGTTCAGTTACAGATAGGGGACCAGAGGGCTGATCTGAGGCAGTAAAAGTAATGAGCAAAAGAACAATAGATTTCCACAATTAGTATCATAACATCATATGCCTACATATTTTTTTTTTTCCGCATTGGTATTTTAGCTGTAGCTTGTATTTATATGGTATTTCAAGTTACAGAACACCAGAGAAACCAGTAGTTTCGCCTTCCCTCACTTAAAACATATGCTCGAAACTACGGCTATTAATAATGTCTAGTTTTTTGTTCTTTTTTTTTACACATATTTCATTAGTAAAGACTTTACAACAAAACTCATCTTTTCTGATGATACATGTGTGTTGAGAATACTAGTCCCCTCCTATGACATACACAGGGCTTACATAGGCAGTACAAGATATATTAGCATTCTGGGTATGATTAGGAATGAAATGTGGAATGTAAGGAACAAATATGAGTAATATGATTGGTAACCTAAATCTCAACTGGGGAAAAAATTCCTGTTATGTAGGACAATCGAGCGTTTTTGTTTTAGTGTGTAATGGTTCCATATAAATGATTAATGGGGCCTCATTTCATTTTTGTTTACTGTACACTGTTTAGGAAAGCATATGATCTCTAAACTCTCGATAAAAATAAAGACTAATAATATATTCAGTTCACTATCCTTTCATTGTTCAGCCACGTTGACCTCATTGGCCTAAGATTTATAAATTACAGTAATGGTTAATATAAGCTAAATTTCAAAAGTATTATTTACCGTAGAGTGTAATAAATAAAACTTAACTTCAATGAGATCATTTAATTTTTTAGTGTGTATTTTTTGTTTTTATGAAATACTTCTTTAAAATAAAAAAGGGTGTAATACGATATATTTTACAGTAAATAGTTCTTATATTTTCTGCTTATTTCATACGCGCATACAAATACTCTCTTAAAATGTAAACCTTGAAAATTGGTCTACACTTTGTGTACAACACACACCGTATTACAATTAAGATGTGCAAAAACCTATCATTATCTTATGCAACACAACGAGTCATGTAAGCATCGTGCATTACAGTACTGAAAATGACTAGATAAAGGTTAATAAATGCCATGTAATACAACATGTACTGTATATGTTAAATATCTTGTATTCAAAAATTTATAAAACATATAACATGTAATACATTTGACTCGCTCATATTTATATAAAAAGTATAAATGATTCATAGGTGAATAACATCAATTCTTGTAAGAGGATTTCTAAAAAATCTTGTAAAATAAGTAATAGCCGTGAAAAGTTTTTGAATATGCAATTTTATGCAAATGCAAAAAAAATTAATATTCAGATATATTCTTGTGTTTGCCTTATGTCAAGATAAAAATTTCTCCTGGGATGAAACTGTCAACATTAAAACTTTATAAAGGAAAAATTCGTTACACTTCAAATAATATAGTTTGTACAAATTATTATTAATTTGAAACAAGACTAGACTGTAATTTGATCTTGAAACCTAAATATATCAGAGACCACTTTCCATTTATCCTCTTTGGCAGTGAGAAGAAAGGACTGCTGGAATGGGGATTTGCGATCCTTGAACAAAACAAAGCCTGCTGTCGTCACCAGTATTGTCGATTGCTGTCCTACTGCTTCCACTAAAATTCAGAATAATCAAGAATAATATATTTAATTATCATATCATTATTTTATTAATTTGCTTCAAACACTATACCATACCCTGCTAACCATAGCAAGGCCACAACAATGTTATTAGAAATCTAAACTATTTTAAATACACATCTCTCCAATTACTCGCTCCCCTATACCTTCAAGTTGCTATCAACCATATGTACGGCATTACAGTAGTTATTTTCACAATACTACAATAGCTGAAAATTGTTTTTTGTAGCAAGTCTATCCTGGAAGCAGTGCAATCATTACCATTTTCATAATATTTATTAAAAGTTTACCTAATCTGACCTAAAGGATATTTCACAATGACTTTTTTCAGTCCTTTTTGGTGTACTGGACTGTGCTATCAGCTTTTTTTTTTTTCTTGTCATTACATCAAAAGACGGCTAAATTCCAACTGGTTAGCTTGTTTCAAGTTCACAATATTTTACGATTTCCTTTGTATGCGTTCACTTCAAATAAATTGGAAAGAAGACAATATCTAATGGCACAGTCCTCCCTAGTAGACACTGTAATATAAAGATAGGTCTCAAAATATGAAAACTATATACACCCCTGGCAATTCATATATAATTTCTGGTCATAGGAAGAGTATAGCACTTTGTTCTGCATGATCGCTATATTTTCGTGTAAGTATTCTACTGGTAATGAAGAAAAGAGGAATACTGTAGTTCTGTTTCCTCACCTCGTACAGCATGAACATTGCTTTACATATGTCTGATATCCAAACATTGTTTTTTCTAGTAGAGAAGCTGATAAGCATTTCTGCTGACAGTTTGAATGTTAATAACCCAAAAACTCCCTATGTGGCAGGAGCAGCTACACCACTACACTGGGTTATTCTTAACTTAATGGTCACTGGAGAACATTGCTCTCCAATGAAGAATATCTAGATATCTAATTGTTTTTTACACAACTCACACCATTATATATAAAGTGTTTACATAGTGAGACTACAGCTATATTTATTCATAGCTTATATTGTACCTACTGACACTGAGGAATTAGACAAAGCTTCAAAATTTTGCTCCAGAACATGTATCAAATGGCATAGCCGAAATATTTGCAAACAAAAGGCATTTTCTTACATTTTAGAAAATGACAATGGACTTGGAATTTAGTCATATAAGTACAACAATGCAATTATGGCTGTAATCCCCCTTGTAAGGGGGGTGGCTGAGTCAAAGCACACACATTCATCAGCATATTCAACAGTTAGTACGAATAATGGCTCAAGTTTCTCTATCCTGCATCCATTTCTGTTTTACTTAGGTCAGATAAGGCCACCTGCCTAACTTTTGATGGTATAAACTTTCCCCTTTTTTGACTATTATATTTTCACAACTTTATTTCTACTTTTAACCCTGAAAAGGCATGCTAAAAAGTCATTTTGGCATTCTCAAAACAGCATCTCCTTTACTTACCATTAACAGGTTGAGAGTCCAAGCAAGTTATGGTATGGACACTTGTGGGAAGTTCCTCGAAGAATTTTTGAATATTTTCCTTTCTTTCTATTGGATTGCCATTCCAAACTAATTTCCCTTCATCTAGATAGAGCTTGTGCAATTTGTGTCTGCCCTGAAGTGAGGAAACAATTTGTTTTAACACTAAGATAAAGGAAATACTACCCATATTTCCTGGTGGGGGAATATGGTAAGTATGGGATTAGGAATACCACCCTCGTATTCACCTTATGTCGTAAGAGAACCAGCAATCCCTCCCTCCCAGCATTTTTTTCCTCTGCTTGTAATAAAATAACTCAGAGAATCCCAGGACTGGCAAGCTGTAATGACCTTTTATAGGATGTTTGGGCAAGGTAACCAAAGCGTCGGCGATATAAGATGTATTTAAAGTAAATATTTTACAATTACACTGAATTATTGATTTAACCTCAAACTGACTGTTCAAGTAATTAAGTAAATTGTGTTCTTGCCTAATAAAGTGCTTTACAATGACGTCTATCACACCTGCTTTCGTTACTCACGCGATGTTTTAAATATATAAAAATATCAAAGTTACTCGACTATGAAAACAATAAATGGGTGACACTCCGTTACTCAATGTCTCAAGGCAAAGAGTGGGAATATTTGAATAGACTTACCTTATAACAGTATTACTGGAACTGAAGTCAGAATAAAAGAAAGACTTAAAAGACACTAACAAATATACACAATATAAATATACACGTGATATAAGTACATACAGAATACTGAATAAATCTATGCCACCTAAGTAACTGAAAATTTCTTACCTTGTCTTGAAACTGATAGTAAAGTTTTGTAAAGTTTTCTGCAGCCGTGCAAGCAGAGAGAACTTGCATACGGTCCTGGAAAAAAAGTACTAAATCAAAAAATATTGGCCACAGTACTACAATGCACTATACAGCAATATAAAACTTTATCTCCGTCGTTATAATATACTTACGAACAACTGAGTTATAAACATTCACAGATACGAAATAAAACCTACCCATTAATGTATGTATTACTACTGTACTGTTTTCTTACATTATTATTACTATATTAAAATTCATTAATGTAATATACTTTATATGTTTTATGTATTAGTTTAGTGTCATTAGTATAAGTTCTGTACAGTACTGCATAAGTATGTACTGTACAATACTTTCTTTTACCGAAATACAACTTACAAACAGTTCTACTTCTAGAACCTAACTTATCTGTAAGTTGGGGTGTGTCTGTACAGTTGACAAGATGATGCTGTTACTGATTAACCTTGTAAACTCAGTAACATATTTATCTCACGGAGGAAGCTAGAAAATGCAAGAAAACTATCCCAGAAACAAGAGTTCTGTTTTTCTGGGATTGTAGCCATTATGTATAACGACCAAAATATCCCTTGAAGGTGAGTGGCCGTGTCAACGTATAAGCACACACATTCACCAGAAGCTAATACAGTATACCTCAATCACTCCTCTTATCTCCTTGAAGAGAAAGAGCTGTCACAATTCCCCACCCCCGCCGTACTTGGGTCATCCACGCAGTCAGTGGGAAGATCTTCTGCTGTGAAGGCCAAAAGCCTCAATCACTGTATTATTTCATCACAAATCCTCACACACACACCCATCCCGATATACTGTGCTAACCAGTGTAAGAAATCCCTTTGGCCCAGGTCACCTAAACACAATCTTTCTGCACTCATTCCTATCTCTTGCACTCTATTTTCTGCTCCACTGACATACCACGTGCATCCAATGCTCTGTTCACCCCATCCATCCATCTCATTTTAGTTCTCCCTCTTGGCCTTACTCCAATTACTTTTGAACTCTCCTTACTCTCTTTGCTATTAGTTCATCATTTATTCATTCCATATAACCCAACCTTCTAAGCAATTTCTAACTTTGTTTGTCTGACAGCCTTCTTTCAACACCCGCTCTGCCTCACCTCCTCATTTCTCACTCTTTATCTTTTCTAGATGCACTTGGCATATGTCTCAAACAACTCGGCTCCATTGCTCTTTAAATCCTCTCTTACCTACTAAGTCTCGACTCCATACTATGCCATAGTTCTAATCACTCCATATATCCTTCTCTATACATTAATTTCGAAATACTTCTTTCTAAGCACACTTTTCATCCCACTTTGACATTTACTCGCATCCATTACTTTATGACTTACTTTCTCATCTACTCCTCCAGTATATATATATATATATATATATATATATATATATATATATATATATATATATATATATATATATATATATATATATATATATATATATATATATATATATGAAGCAAATACAGTATATATATATATATATATATATATATATATATATATATATATATATATATATATATATATATATATATATATATATATATATATATATATATATATATATTCTGATCATTGTTTTTCTCGGAAATCACTATTTTTTTTGTTAAGAGTCAACATTTGTGGGAATTCAAGAACCCTAACCTAACTTAATCTAACCTGACCTCACTCAACTACCCTAACTTAACTCAAATTGGAAGTCTTGCTTGCCATAGCCTAATAAAGTTAATGTGTGTGTTTATACAGCAGACAGGAACAATTTAAATAGTAATTATACTGATTTCTCAGGTAGGTTATGGATGGGTGCATGAAACCAATCATAAAATACAGGTAAATAGCCATCAACAACCAGGGTAAATACAACCTAACCTAACCCTGGTTAATAGTACCATATTATACCAAGGTACGCACGCTATATATGTGAATTATCACCATCCCAGTATGCATACGCTACAAGACGTTTTAAATACAAAAAAAATTCACCCTGACATAGGTGAAAATACCGCCACCTATTTCATCATCACCATTCCTCTGAGAATCATGAACACCATCCCTCGGCAACACTCATCACCATACAGACGATCAAGCCAGACATATTCACCATTTATGCCTTCTATGCAAACCATACATAACGAAAACCAACACTAAAGACATCTTACAGCTTCAACCAACGCCGCCATTTCGTGAACGCGGAGAACCTCAGCTGCACGCGTTTTTTTTTATTTTTTTTTTATTCATAACATTCCCTTTTCACAATGTATCGACCACATTGTCACCCTAAAAGTGGTCATATTAACATTTTTAATCCATATAGGCAGTGGATTGCCGATTGGAACTGGGCAGCTATTTAATTAGTACTCATATGCTCTATTTTTAATCTCTGAAATATGCTCCAAAAGGCTATTTTTGTTATTTGGCTATTATTGGAGCATTGCATCAGCTGGTTTCATCTGACAGTTCTCTCCATTCGCGGGGGATCCCCCTTCCCCAGGATGGGACAAGAGGGGAAGGGGATATTTTCTACGGCAAAGGATGAGAAGTTTAATAAGATTTATATATATATATATATATATATATATATATATATATATATATATATATATATATATATATATATATATATAAATCTTATTTTATTTCTCTAATTGTGTTCATGGGAAAAAAGTACCATACTCGTACCTCCCCGTCTACTGGCCAGCTTCATTTTCAGTCACTAACACTCATCATATCCTTGACACTATGAAAGAGTGTACTTACCTAATTGTTCTCACGGGAAAGAGCTCCATGTTCGTAACTCGCCTTCTGTCCTCGAAGCTCTGAATGCATTTATTATTACCAGTTTCTCCTTCTATAGGATCCAATTTATCAATTATTCTTCACTAAAAATGCTACGAAGCTTGTGACAGAGATGCGAAATATTAATCATAATAAAAGGTTGAAGGAGTTAAACTCACCAACACTTGAAGCAAGAGGATAATGCAGTACCGGAATAATAAAATAGAAAACTGGTCAGGAGGCTGGAAGTTACGAGCAAAAGGTACTTTTCCGTTAGCACAATTGAGAAAATACATACAGTTATTAATTTTAGATATACATCCAAAATAATAAATTTCTTAAACTTGTTTAAGTGATGAAAAAAAATATTATTCCTTGTTGATAATAAAGATAATGTGTTCCGTTTCAGTACCGTTGGCTTGTAGCAGTTTTTTTCCTCCATTTTCTTTTTTATTTTTTATTTAGCGAATTAAAAAAAATTCCTTATTCAATCTCTCTAGTTATTAGGTACGTATATCGGCAGCCCACTTTCGCCATCCAATGTTGTGTTTGTAAACAATAAGAAAAATGAGAAGCTATACTTAAGTCTCACAAAATTTCTCATTGCACGATGTAGCTTTTCAACATTATTGGAACCATCTTGCTTTCGTCCATACTATTTGATGGACATAGTTCTTCTACTCGTCCCAAAGTATACCCGAAATATGCATTATATTTATAAATTAAAAGTCACGATTTCACATATTGAAATAAATATTCATATGATGTTCAGGCTACTAGATCATTATTTCAAGTTATCTTAAAAGGA
>JAXCGZ010000052.1:80000-90000 GCA_037179515.1 Halocaridina rubra
CTAAAAAGGCGATTTGGGTCGTATCAGTCCGTGAAAACTAGACTGCACTATGAAACTGACGTTGTTATATATAACAGTGTGTAAGGAAACTCAAAGAAGTTGAAAACTTCTCTCAGATACCTTCACAACTTCACCAATTGTTGGGATGTTGATTTTTTTGGCTTCATATGAAGGGAAAGATTATACTTTAAACCCGTAACATACTGTCATGAGCTGGTTAGGAATCTAATTCAACTCATTCTACCGTTTGCTGTTTCATTTAACGGAGAAATAGACTTTTAAAATGCCTAAATATGTTGAAAACTATTCAGTACAAGTCAGTGGAGGGGGGAGGGGCACTGTTTACAGACAGATTCTTGTTATTGTAAATTCATTCGATTTATAATAATTATTGTTATTAATTATCATAGTACTATACATTTAATATGTATTTGAATCGCTTATCATTTTTTTTAATGATAAGTTTAGTTTACATCAGAAATATTTATTTGAGCTTGGAAGTAAAAGTGGCAAATAGAAAATCATGGCTTTTGTGAGTGGATTGCTCTGGAAATGTGTTACTGCTTGAAATTTTTAGATTATTTAGGCCCTCATTGTGGCAACTCTTGAATAGAGGGTGGATACAGAGAAAATTAATATTAGCCTCTGGCGAAGTTTCCTCGTCATCCATATACAGTACTTTGTCGGCATTTGTTGAATTTTGCAGACTACCTATTTTTTTTTTATTATTTAGATTGGTTAGCATGCCACTTTGGAAGTACAATATCATTGTGTTATAATTTTTAGCAATAGTGACATTGCCATATACAGTATATATTGTGATTATTTTAACGAGAGATAGTGCCTAGGTTAATATATACGTGTATATTTAAGACTACAGTTCTTTAATATACATTTAGAGTGAGAAAAGTGGTAATAAAACTAATTTATGAAGTCATAAGCTTACATTTGCAAAACTTCGATTGCAGACTTTAATCGATATGCGAGTTGATGCTTTTGATAATATGCAAATATATTGAATATATAAGAATTTCATACATATTTTGAATTCTTCTGGAGTACTTAACTTGTTTCCTGTGAAGGTTCGTTTAATTTAGGTGGATATGGTTATTGTTTACACATTTGAAACAAAACCCAAATGTGCAGTATTGTCTTATGTGAAAAGCGATATAATAATGCAGTGTTGATAAGTTAATGTAATATAACATTGGATGTATCAAGTAAGTTAATGCTTTATAGTTTATTAAAAGCCTCTCATACAGAAAAATTTAAATTCACTTAAAGGTTATTATCCCCAGGTCAAAGTCATTGACTCCATCATAAGTTTTGTTCATTTTTTCAGAGTTCTATTTCTTCAGTTGCAACTTGACTATTTTATGGTGTTTAGCTACAGACAGAAAATTGTAATATGTTAATTATAAGTTATTTAGATACTGACTGTTGCAAAAGCATGTTGTAAGAGATATGGTTGTAATGTCTAATGCAACAAAAATCTGAATCTTAAGGTTTTTATTCTATTGTAGTGTTTCAGTAGTAGAATTTTTATTTTGCATGATATTAATAGTGTGAAAATTTGTCTTTCCTGTAGCTCAGGTAATCAATAATATTTCCCCAGGAACGTTATTGACCTTGAAATTATAATTTTTTTTTTTAATGTTTTTGTTGTCATTATTTATCGTTAATTTTGCCTTTCGTTTGTGTTTAGTTGTTAGTTCTGTTACTACCATCTCTGGTTAGAAAAATTGTTGGTGGCAAATGTGAAAAACTGATTTTTCGTATGGAATAGTAGCAAAACATATTCAAATACTATACTGTATATTCTAATTTAAGACACCCATAACTAACCCAATATATATATATATATATATATATATATATATATATATATATATATATATAAAATCAAGTAAACACATATGTGAAAGCATGAAACATATCTTGCTCCTGGACTGGATTCGAACCTAATACACATAGTTATATATATATATATATATATATATATATATATATATATATATATATATATATATATATATACACAGTGTTCCCCCGGCTATTCGCGTTTCTTGGTTTTCGTTCTCACTGTATCGCTTTTTTTTTTTTTTTGATAAATTATTATTTATTTTATGGGTATATGCAAAAATATTAAAATATTAAAAAAAAAATTCTTAGTATTTTCATTTTTTTTTTAATTGAAAAAACATATCTAATTGATAAAAAAAATTATTTCCCAGCCTACGAATAATAAAACAGTAAAAAATAGTAAAAAACCTAAATTTAGATAGATAGATAGATAAATACGTTTATTGACCACCTCTTTTGAAAAGTACAGTATAATCTTTACAAAAGGAATATTTGGTCTAAATTACAATGAATAAGTACAATAGATTTTGTGCAATCATTATATATTTAAATGAATTTTAAATTAATATACATTGTACTAATAACTGATTGATATACGTACGTACAGTATAACTCACAGTATTGCATCATGGAAATAGTGTTCGATAGCGTACAATGTATTGGGGTCGCAGTTACGTGAGGTAGCATATATATTTATATTTCCAGTAGTTTCATGATTTTATTGATAAAAAAACGTATTTATTAGCCTAAGAATAATAAAACTGTAAAAAATAGTAAAAAGCATAAATACTAACAGTATAGCAACATGTAAAATACGATACCGCTATCACCGTTTTGGACAAAGACTCGTTCAGTCTAACTCACGTGTGCGCCGTTCACGTTGTGCTTATTAAACGTTTTGCTTGTGTTCGATAGCATACAATGTATTGGGGTCGCAGCTACGTGAGCTAGCATATATATTTATATTTCCAGTAGTTTCATGATTTTATTGATAAAAAAACGTATTTATTAGCCTAAGAATAAGAAAACAGTAAAAAATAGAAAAAAACATAAATACTAACAGTATTGCAACATGTAAAATACGATACCGCTATCAGCGTTTCGGACAAAGGCTTCCACCATCTTCCATTGTCTCGCCTCACTCGAGTGCGCCATTCATGTTGTTCTTATTATTATTAATACGTTTTGCTTGTGATTTTTTTACTTGCATATTTTAACCTTTGCAATGCCTCCCAAGCATCCTTCATCTTCTAAGGCATCTTGTAGTGAGCCTAAGCGGCAAAGGAAAATGTTAACCATTGTAGATAAAGTGAAACTCTTAGATATGTTGAAAGAAGGAAAAAAGTTTGTGGATGTCAGCCGCTATTTTACGTAAGCATAAAAATTATTGTAAAATACTGTACCTATGTATGTCACGTCATCATCACCTCATTCATGGTAAGTTTTCCTATCACTTTCATAAAAAATTACGTTGCTTGCTGTTATTTATAATGTAAAGGGTGTTTTTTTAACAGTACAGGGAGGGTTTATACAGTTTAAACGTAAAGATACATTAAAATATCTATGTACATATAGGCTGATCCTATTCCGCGATTTTCCTGGTTCGCGCTGGTTCCCGGAACCGAACTACCGCGATAAGGGGGGTAACACTGTATATATATATATATATATATATATATATATATATATATATATATATATTTTTTTTTTTTATTTAAAGATGTGTCCGATAGTGTACTACCTTTCATAGTTTGTGATAGCACCCTGAATTCCAGTTTGAGAATGTAATGCTCTTAGTAAAGAATGTAAGACGTATTTACAGTTAGTAGAATCCGCATTGATTATTGTGGTACTGATTGTGGATTTGTATGTATTTAATATCTTTTTTTAGATTAAAAGTAGATCCTACTGCTTTATGAAAAGTTATAGGCTGTCATCAGGAATACATCAGTGTTAAATATTTTAAGTAATGAGTATAATATTTTTCATTCTTTTACTCTGTATTTTATTATTCTCTCTGATGTTGCTTCCATAATTATGGGATGTACAGCATAGTCTTCCTGGGACTTATTTACTCTGTGTACCTTGAAGTGCCCGAAAGCTTGTAGCATTCTTAACAGAACTTTAAAGTTATTTAAAAGAAGTTAGGTATTTGTTATTGTGTAATCTATTACTCTCTGTTTCAGCTCTCTCTGAAATTAATGTATGTTTAACAGATATTAGATGTTGGTGTGTTGAAGAGAGTCTTTTAATCTTGATATAATACTGTAAGGAGTATTTTGATATATTCCTGATGGGTATAAAGAAGATTATAATAGTATTTATACTGAATGACTAGATACAACTTTTCCAATGTAGGATTGCAATTTTCCGAGATACCAAATTTAGTTACGTATTGTAAATTTTTTATGGTCATGATTGCGAAATTACCTGTGAATAGTATTTGTAGAAAATTTATTAGCTGAAATGTCAAAATAATGTAAAAATGGCTTTTGTAACATGTATTTGTTTTAAAGTAAGCAGCAGTATCTTATCCATATTGTGCGAATTTGTCAAGTTTTTCATTGTTATGTAGAGTAACGGTACTAGTGAAAATGTAGATTTACTACTTATGTAATGTTGTCCTTTTGTGTTGTTTCTGTTTTTTAAAGTTTTGGCCAATCTTGTATTAAGAAATGATTTTCTTTTTTGCTTTCAGAATCCCCTATAGTGGACTGGAGGAAATTATGATAAGGTGAAGATGTCGGCGCGTATAAAGAGACAGCTGAGCAAGGCAGGGGGCTCGGCCGAGGGGGGAGGGGGTGCCCCGTCAGCCGCTGCTCGCAAAAAGCGCCGCATCGACAATTCTGGCTCTGATGATGAAGAGCGATCCGTTTGGACGCCCAAGCATCTGGGTGACTTGCGGGCTTACAACCGGTCAGCCTCTGAGGCTCCAGCCGAGGTAGGTCTTACTGCTTTTGCTTTTTTATACGTAGAAGTAGTGTCTGTTAATGTTTTCTCGCAATTTTGGCCATTATTAGCCCCACCATTACAGTAGTGTACTTGTATTTTTTGAGTTAATAGACTACTACATGAGGTAACCCAACACTGTGTATACCCCTAAGAGGTTCTGATAAGATGTTGTTTGAACCTCCTTGAGGAACTGAGATCAGGACTGCCTGTGTGGGATCTTGACCTAGATCTACTAAGTTACAAATAGTAAGTCGCATAACAGGTTTAAAATAACGTTAGTGTAAGGTTTTACCATCTGCTTAGGTTATGTATATATATATATATATATATATATATATATATATATATATATATATATATATATATATATATATATATATATATATATACACTATGTATATTTTCAAATGTTCATCCCTTCTTCTTATTACCCATACTTGTCTACCATACAGTAGGACATGTTTTGAATAGTATTCCTGATACACAGTAATGTATTTAAATTTGTGTAGTAAGCCTATTTTCTTCTGAAGCATAATGTATGCCCTGCTGAAGCTAGAAGTTTCCAACTAGCAAATGAAGCTGCAAGGTAGCAGAGCTTTATCTTACCCTCACTGATCATTCATCATTTATTGGGAGATTTCATCAAGAAAGAAATTTTTATAGTAGGAGAGATTGCCTCGTCCCATGCTCTCCCTATTTTCATATACTCATATCCCAGACTCTACAATGAACAAGAGGGTATAAATCTTACTCCCCTATCACCAAATGATTTCTACAAGAATCAGGGCAAGGGAGGGTAAAATTGTGTTAGTTTATTTGGTAACACAAATTGTGTGTGATCACAAAGTCTGTAATGTGCTATAGGATGCTACTGTATACAGCTTTTGTGTAAAAAATACTGTGTTTGTTGTGAATCCCATTTATTTATTACTGAATTTTAATGGATGATTTCATTAGTTTGAGACTTAATACTATTTTTTTGTACTTCAATTCTCTCCGTTATTGGTAGAACCATAGTGCATAGACTTAAAGGCAGTATTGAAAAGATTCTGAAATCTGACAGCGTTATTTCATAGATGTTTATATTTTATACCATTTTAGGCAGATACTTTAATTCTGTGAATAAGGTTTGGGCTTTTCTTCAGTTAATTATTACTTTATTAGCATTGTTAACTAATGTTATACATTGTCACTTTTAAAAATATATATTTCATCATTCGCTAATATTTTTTTAATAGTACACAGGAAATGTTCCTTAATATGTTCTACATTTGCTTGCAGTTGTTCCGCAAGGATCTCATATCTGCCATGAAACTTGCGGACAATGAGCCGCTTACATCTGATGACTACTGGGGTATTGGTGACCCATGGAAGCAGGAATGGGAGCGAGGTGTACAGGTTCCTGTTAACCCAGATTCTCTTCCCGAGCCGAGTGTTACCAAAATTATTGCCAAACCACATCGTGACAGGGACAGCAATTTTAGACTGTAAGTACACTGTATCATGTTGGATGTCTTAATATAGTTGAATCAGTCTTACTGCATTCACATTAAGTCTTCATGGATAGTTGGTGGCACAATTGATCCTTTAAAATTACATGCCTATTGTTGAAAAATGTTACATGAATGTGCATAACTTGGTATTATGCAATAATTATTGATCTTGCTTTGAGTTGTAGCTCTCAAATTCATATCTGTCACCGATATAAACAAACCACTGAAGAAATAATTGTCCTATATTAAGTCTTTATATTCAGTATGCTAAGAATTTGCAAAGGTCTTTCTAAGCTAAGCATAGATAGTGCTAATTTATAAAAACAAATTTTGTTCAAATAATATTTACTAGGTCCAAGGGCTTGGTTAGGTTAAGATAGGTTAGCTTGCTTATGTTCCGTTTGGAAAGAAAGAAGTTTTCCTTTAAAATTTTTGCATTGAAAATGTGTCTTGAGTTGATTCTTATAGTAAGCTTAAAAGAAAATTTAATTTTTTGTTTTTATTTCATATGTATCTGGATACTGAAAGTTGTGTTATACTTACGTAGTCTGAAATATTTCTGTACAATAATTATATGTATGATAGTGAAAAACATAATAAGAATTGTGAAGCAATTCCTAATGGTTCAGTATAGTAAGTAAATGATGTATCTAATGTCAGTAGCTTTAAGTGTATATATATATATATATATATATATATATATATATATATATATATATATATATATATATATATATATATATATATATATCTATATATCTATATATCTATATCTATATCTATATCTATATCTATATCTATATCTATATCTATATATATATATATATATATATATATATATATATATATATATATATATATATATATATATATCCTTGTCAAATTTCCTATGTGGTAAAGCAGTTTAGAATACAGTTTATCTATATAACATGAAACACACTTGATACTTATAACTGTTTTTGACTTCACAGTACAAAAGACAAGTTCATCCGCGTTACGCATGACGATTTCTTTACCAACGAGCAACATATTCTCAGCAACCTTCCAACTAAGGCTGAAAAGATGTGCCGTTACGACATGGACGACCTTGATGACAACTGGCTTCTTGCATATAATGGCGAAAGAGCAAGAATGGGTAAGTACTATTTAATTTCATGTCCTATTTTCATAGACAGTACTGGGTGTGGTGAAAGTTCATTAATTGATATTGTGGCTGTAAAGCTATCAGAAATGGCAAGATTTCAGTTGCAGTTGAAATGTAAATAATAATATAACCCCAAATTAGTACAGGGATGAAGGAGATGAAGACCCAGAAGTGATCGAGTTATGTTTTGGCTTGTGGTAAATGTGTTCTTTGGCTTGGCCACGTCATACAAAGGGCATTGGGGCCATTGTATATAAAAGGGGAAAAAATTCCAGTCACAGGCCTCAAGAAGTTTTATTTCAGCTACCACTTTGACTCGTGTCACCTATATACAATCTTTCATCACTCATTCTTATATCTTGCACGCTTTTCCCTGCTCCACTGACATTCCACGTGCCCTCTCACACCATCAATCCATATCATTCTATGTCTTCCTCTTGGCCTAACTCCGACCATTTGTGCACACCACGCTCGCTTTGCTCACTCGTCCTTTCCATGTGTCCATACCAACTCAATACTCTCTGATCTAACCTATCCAACAGTTTTCCTGCAACACCTGTTCTGTGTCTGATTTCTTAATTACTCACTCTTATTCTAAACACACCTTTCATACTTCTCAAATGCCTCATCTCCAATACATTTAACTTGTATTTATCATCCTCTCTTGCATTCAAAGTCTTTGCTCCATATAATGCTGTCAGCAATCACACCTTCATATATCCTTTTCTTTGCATTCATTCCCAATACCTATTTCTCATCACACATTTCAACCCAGCTAGACATTTATCCACTTGTCCATTCCCTGATACATGTGACCCCAGATACTTAAAATTCTCAACTTCTTCAAGCAACTCCCTGTTCATTCTTACATTCAGTCTACCAACATTAACACTCCTCATGATTCTCATGACTTTACTTTTACCAATATTCAACTACAACTTCCTTCTTTCACACACTAACTCAGTCACAAAATGATTCAGGTCATTCTCAGTATCAGCCCCCAGTGCTGTGTTATCCTCGAATAGCAATTGATTCAGTTTCCACAACTTTCCATACTCACCCACTAATTCCAAACCTCTCTCTAATACACTTTCATTTACTTCCCATACCACTCCATCCATATACACATTAAACAACCATGGCAACATTACACAACCTGCATTCACCTCAGTCCAATCACTCATACCAATCCCGGCTCACAGATGTATGCTATTCATTTATAAATTCTTCATAGCATTCAAGAAACTTCCTTTTATTTCATACAGTCACAACACACTCCACAACAACTCTCAAACAAACCTGTCATACACTGTCTCTAAATCCATAAATGGTCAAAAAGTGTCCCCACCTTTCTGTAAGAACTTCTCAGACAACTGTCTTACCACAATCATCTTTCCACACCTCCTTTTCCTCTCCTGAACCCACACTGTAACTTTCTTAATTCTCTCAGTTAACACCCTTCCATATACCTCACCAACTACACTCAAACTAATTCCTCTGAAGCTATTGCACTCATACTTATATCCTTTCCCTATATAAAGTGGAACTACAAATGCACTCCCCCAATCAACTGGGACCCTCCCTTTCCTAAAACATTCAAATGCCTCCCCACTTTTTGACAAGCACTCTACTTGACACCCATCTATCCTTGGTGCTTTATCAGCTTTCATTGCTCTCAATGTCAAATGAATCTCCTCCTTTGTTATTTTTCTTTCGTTTGAATCACATAACATTGACATTCTCCATTCACATCCCACAGCCACAATCTCATGTGTCTCTATCATCTTTCTCATTTAGCGGTTTCTTGAAATACTCTGCACATCTCTCTCTCACCTTTATTTCGTCTACTAACAATTACCCATTTGCTCCTTTCACCCTCTCTGCCCTACCAGGCTTGCCTGTCTGCACTCTTTTCACTTCCTTCCAAAACATCTTTTTATTCATTTCAAAATTCTCAGACAAGCTCCTATCCCACCTTACATCTGCTTCTATCTTTGCCTCCCTCACCACGTGCTTCGCTAACCTCTTCTATGTACTTTGCCTTTCATATGGCTCAATATTACTTATCAGCAAGCATACCTCAAATGCCCGCTTCTTTTCAGCCACTACTGCACTCACCTGCTCATTCCACCATTCACTACCTTTCCATTTACTTCTACCAGTTAATCTCTTTCCACACACTGCCTCTGCACACTTCACACCTTCATCCTTGAAACAGCTCCATTCTTCTTCCACTCTCTCCTCCTCTTTCTCTTTCACTACATTCCCCAGACTACCCTTATGCTCTCTGGCTTTCTCTTTCTTATTCATATCACTCACCTTTAGCTCCTCTCTTCCTTCTCTTTCTCCACTTTTCTCCAACTTTCACTCTACTTTCCACTAAATAATGATAATATATTCCACCACTAGCACCTCTTGGTACATTCACATTCAAATCAGTATCTACTCTGACCCACATATATTTGTGCACATCCTTTTGAAATACAGTATTAGTGATCAACATCTCTCTCTCAGTGCTCATTTCTATAATTTTCTCTTCAGTCTCATT
>JAXCGZ010000052.1:95000-100000 GCA_037179515.1 Halocaridina rubra
TTAAGATATTAATGTTAACATAGTTGACATGAAATGCTCTAACAATTTCAGCAGATACTTTTTTTAATAGCTGTAAATAGATAATCTGCAGGTGTGATAATGTGGAAATGACTGCTAATTGTATAGCATATTGCACTGTTACATTCATAAGGGTTTAGTGTAACATACTCTTTATGTCGTAGGTGGTGCCATGAAGTCAACGAAATCTGGGCAAAAATGGGCTCATGTGGCGTGCGCTCTCTGGATCCCAGAAGTATCTATTGGTTCTGTTGAAAGAATGGAGCCCATCACAAAAATCCCCAATATACCGGTAAATATGAAGCCGTTGTGATTCAATTTATAGGTATGTAAGCTTACAATATACTTTTTTTTTTCAGTATGAGAATAATTGTTTATGAATCAAAAGTTGATTAGGAAGGAAGTGAAAAGACTACGAGGAGGTCAGTCTTGTTGTTAAATGAGAGTGAAAGGAACATATGGCCAGTTAGTATGGACGAGATGGATGTTATATGGCCATGTTTATTTGTGGAGGAATATGACTGTGGGAGATGCTAGGAGATAGAATTGAATGGCGGAATGGTTGTTGAGGTGAGTTGCAGAGTAAAGGAAGCATGTAAATGTTTATAAGAGATGTAAAGAAGTGTGATGAGAAGTAGATAAATTGGAACAAATGCAAAAAGTTTGCAAGATGTAGTGATTGTGCTTATGGCATTGTATGGAGCAGATTCTTGGAGTGTAAGAGTGCTTGAAAGGAGCATGTTGAACGTGCTTGAGAAGTGTTATAGATGTGGTACGGTTTATCTTATATGCAGGTTTTCAGCTGGTTAAGAGAGACTCATTATTTGTATGCTTTGAGTTATTTATTGCTATTTCTTTACAGCAAAGTCGATGGGCTCTCGTGTGTGTGTTGTGCCGTGAACGTCGTGGTGCTTGTATCCAGTGCTCAGTCAAGACCTGCAAGACAGCGTACCATGTCACCTGTGCCTTCAAACATGGTCTTGAAATGAAGGCCATAATTGAGGATGAAAATGCTGATGATGGCGTTAAACTCAGGGTGAGTAATTCCCTGGAGCTAGTGGTACGTTCCTTTCCTTTTTGGTTTCTTGATGACTGCCTTCTTCTCAGTATGGGGTAGTAATGAAGGGACGGTAGTCTTTGAGAGGATGTGGAACCATTTTCTTCGTGGATAGTAACACCCATCTCTGGATATGCAGTTGTCTAAGAATTATTCTGATAACCAAAGTACTCTATTTGTGCCTAACTGTAATTGGACATATCCAGTTTCAGAATAGGCAGGCACTCTGCATGTTATCTAGAATTTGTATTTAAAAGGGTTATGCATTGCTAATGTATAGTAGTTACTTTTTTTCCTCTTTTGTAAAGGAAAATTAACTGTAGACTCATTGATATGATTACGTTAGGTATTGAAGCCTGTATCAATGCCGCATTTACTGTAACACACACACACACACACACACACCTCTCTCTCTCTCTCTCTCTCTCTCTCTCTCCTCTCTCTCTCTCTCTCTCTCTCTCTCTCTCTCTCTCTCTCTCTCTCTCTCTCCTCTCTCTCTCTCTCTCTCTCTCTCTCTCTCTCTCTCTCTCTCTCTCTCCTCTCTCCTCTCTCTCTCTCTCTCTCTCTCTCTCTCTCTCTCTCTCTCTCTCTCTCTCTCTCTCTCCTCTCTCTCTCTCTCTCTCTTTTTCTTTCTTTTGTAATAACTTGAAGATAGGTTCTCAGAAATGCCGCGTAATGTAATGTTCACGTAATGTAACGAGTCATTTTCCATAAGAAACAATGATAATGGGCATAGATACGTTTCACAACCGTACACAGACGCACTATACCAAAGATATAAGATAAGTAATACATATTTTGTAAGTACATTACAAAAGCAGAAAGACCTGTAATTATTTATATTAACATACAAATAGTGTACAGTATAAAAGATATCCAGATTTAATGTACAGTAAACAAATTAATGCACTCATATTATGCGGTGGGCAAAAGGCATACAATGGGACGTGCATGGTGGCGGTAAGCACGAGGATGCGGGAGAACGAACTTCTATTTGCAAACATTTTTGCTCAGCATGTTTTCCCTGACGATATTATATGGCAAGTTTGTTTGCTGTTTGTTCTTAATGCTTTTTTCCATTCCCTCCATAATATCTGGTCGCATTAAGCGGTAGAAGAGGAGGAGGATGCGGGAGAACAAACCTCTATCTGCAAACCATTTGCCGCCTACGTATCAGCTGATGCACCCTTGCACGTTATTTCCCTGACAATATAATATCGCAAGTTTGTTTGCTGTTTGTTCTTAATGCTTTTTTCCATTCACTTCATAATATTCAATCGCATTAACTGGTAGAAGAGGAGGAGGATGTGGGAGAACGAACCTCTATCTGCAAATGTTTTGCCGCCTCCATATCAGTTGATGCACCCTCGCACGCTATTTCCCTGACGATATTATTTGGCAACTTTGTTTGCTGTTTGTTCTTAATGCTTTTTTTCAAGTCTCTTTATAATATCCGATCGCATTAAGCGGTAGGAGAGGAGGAGGATGCGGGAGAACCAACCTCTATCTGCAATCGTTTTGCCGCCTCCGTACCAGTTGATGCACCCCCGCACGCTATTTCCCAGACGATATTATATCGCAAGTTTGTTTGTAGTTTGTTTTCAATCCTTTTTTTCCATTCTCTTCATAATATCCAATTGTATTAAGCGGTAGAAGAGGAGGAGCATGGCGGAAAAGTGCCTCCGAGGCGGTTGATTATTTACTAAAATGAAAATTTTGTTTTTCAAATTTATTTGCATGGGCTTTATTCTTGTATTTCGTATATTTTTACTATTATATATTAGGGGCGTTATTCCAATTTCGTGGATTGTAAACACGTAAAAAAGCAAACTAGGTATATATATATAATATATATATATATATATATATATATATATATATATATATATATATATATATATATATATATACACGCAGTATATTCATCTGTAGCAAAAAGGCTGAAGTTGATCAGAAAAGTAACCTTTTCTCTCTTGTGCTCTCTCTCTCTCTCGCTCGTCCCCTGAACATACCAACTATCATCTTATAAACAAATCCACTAATGAACGACCATCTGTATATACAAAGATAAATTAATAAACCATTAATATGTGAAATACGAATACAGAACAGCTCTGTTTTCTACCTTTGTATTCGTATGTATTTCGAATAAAATTGTATTAACTGCTATGTATTTAAATTTTTCTTTATTTAAACTCAATATGATTTTTCAATATAACTAATTGTATATAAAAAGATTAATAAATAAAGCCATTAACTTGATAAATACGAATGCAGAACAGCTGTGTTTGCTACCTTGGTATTCGTGTGTATTTAAAATAAAATCCTATATACAGCTATGTGTTTGGTATTTTTCAATATAATCAAATATATAAATAAACAAATAAATAAAGCCATTAACATGATAAATATGAATACAGGAGTGCTGCTAGCTGTGTATTTGTGTGTATTTAAAAAAAAAAATTATTTCCAGCTATGTTTTTTTTTTATATTCAAGATAATCCTTCAGTATAACCAAATATATAAACAAATGAATAAATAAAGCTATTAATTTGATAAATATGAATACAGCAGTTCTGCTAGCTGTGTATTCCACTTTCACAAATTTTTGAATTTATCGCACCAGACAGGTAGGTCGAAAACTTAAGTTATTAATAATTTATTAATTAGTTTTTGACCTTTGTCGTAACGGCAAAATGACGTTAGTTGGATAGACGTTATACGAGGACCTACTGTGTATATATAATATATTATGAAGCAGAAAAGGCCCATATATAAAACACAAAGAGAAGCAAAGATGTACTGTATATTATGCCTTGACTCAAGTCCTCTTCAGGTACAAATGATTCGATATTTACAAAGCTGTGGAGAAAGAATATGGGGGGGGGGAGATGCTATCTACGATTGCCAGGAGGACCCATGATAGGATTAGATTCAGACGTCAGGTCAGGTGGACAGTCATTTGGCATAACCTTCTTAATTAGGTCCTTTAATATTGCTTTATCCACAATGTCAGATCTCCACTTTCCATTTGATAAATTTAAGGTTTCTGATATTTCTATAATGGCTGCTTCAAGTATATTTTTCATTTATTGGCAGTTACTCTTATAGCCATGAGGACTCACACCAATTAATATGGTGACCAATATCTCGCATATGCACAAATAAAGCCAAAGTTTCAGCACCATATTGCACTGCTCTTTTATGGTCAGATATTCTCTGGCCTAGCAAACCACCAGTTTGACCTTTGTAAGATTTGTCGCAAGAACTGCAATCAATTTTATAAATCCCAGCTGCAAAGGTCTTTTATTTTGATACACGTTAATAAGTGAAGAACCAATTGTTTTAGGATAAGTATATATAAAAGAATTATTTCTACCTAATTGATCACTATATTTAGAAAGTATTAAAATTATTTCACATATGGTAATGGGCTTATTTGATTATTGTTGGTCCCAAATGAGATTGAGATTTGAATTAAATGCGAAAACAAAGCCACGAGTGAGGTTGGGGAAATCTGTAATGTGAACAGAGTGGCATTCAGATAAAATGCATTCATCCCTAGTATAGCAGATAGAGCTGTAAGGTTTGTTTCCCTTTTAGACCTTCTGAGGTGTAGTTGGTAGTGCCTTTGCATATTATTTATGTGTCCTATGTTTAAATCTTGGTTAGGGTAAAAATTATATATATATATATATGTATATATATTTTATATATATATTTTATATATATATTTTATATATATATTTTATATATATATTTTATATATATATTTTATATATATATTTATATATATATATATATATATATATATATATATATATATATATATATATATATATATATATATATATATATATATATATATATATATATATATATATATATATATATATATATATATATATATATATATATATGTTTT
>JAXCGZ010000052.1:105000-120000 GCA_037179515.1 Halocaridina rubra
ATAATAAATAAGTTTTTGTTTGTAACTGCGAATGTTTGTAACTCAAAGCGTCTTTATTTACATTCTCAAGTACTATCAGCTGTGAAGTTTCACTTGTTACTATATATAGGAATTTATTTTATTTGATATTGATCATATATTAATTATATATGTATTTTGGAAGCAGTAATGGTTTTTAGTAGGGTCTCCAAATTTTTCTTTTGTGGCTTTTATTGTCAAGCCATCACCTACCATTATTCATTTCATATCTGCACGTTTTATAAAGACTTAAATAGTTCACAGAGGTTACTGTATCAATGTTATAGCTGTTATCTCTTCATGGTAATGCATGCCTCTCATCTTTCTGTATACCTAGACCCTTCCCAGTAAAAAAAAAAAGGATCCCCATTTTCTAATCATGGCATACTATATTATTTTATACTGCAAGTCATAGCAGTGCATTCTGTATGATATACATTGTAGTGGTTTTTTAATTACTTGATTCAGTCCCAGCTGTCATACTCTCTTTTATCTACAGATATTTTTATCACATTTTTTTTTTTTTTTTGCAGTATACAGTATACATTAGTTATCAAGTTTTTATGGACTTCCTTAGCAGATGTTTAATTATATTGAGAGATTGACTTGCGATAGAGAGTATATAAGCTTTGAAGGAATAAAAGCTTTTAGTTGCTAGAATGAGTTCTGTTTGTCAAATGATCTTAATAATTTTTGTTAATGATTTTTTTTCGATGAGGAAAGATTTTTGCATATTTATTTGGTTGTTGAAGTTTTTTTTTTTAATAATTCCACTCTTTAACCACCAATTTTTGTTTTATTTTGCTTATCTACAATTAAACACTATTTGCTTTTGTTCATAATTTCGTCAGTTTATTGAAGTCTTTTATATTAATTTTAACAATTTTAATCTTTGAGGTAATTGTTGCAATAATTATTTTAAAGCGAATTTAATTTTTGCATGATTTATTTTTTTTTTTAAGTATTTGTTTACATAGTTTAACTTTTGGACGTATTTGTTGCTATAAGTAATTTTAAAGTGTTTTTCATCACATTAGTTAATACTTCTATGTCTTATTCCTTCAGATTTGTATTTTATAGCTTTGCATATTCCTTCAGATTTGTATTTTATAGCTTTGCATATTCCTTCAGATTTGTATTTTATAGCTTTGCATTGGGTCGAATGATGTCATATATCATATATTCCAAAAACTAAATTTCCCTTTTCATTTGTTTACTTTTACCTATATGCTAACAGTTTCATTTTCTTTGCCTCAGTAACTAATTCAAATAAGGACTCGCTCTTCTAAGGTGGTCCCAAGAATGAAAGATTTACTTGTCTGCTTCTTCATTCATGGGCATTACATAAGATACTTTTACAGCTCAATTGCTGCGTGCCAAATCTTAAAATATGCCATGATCTCTCTTCTTCTTGAATGTTACATGACCCCTCTTTAGCAAACCCTCATTAACCCTATCCCTTCATGTATTTATCACTCGAAAATACATAAATCTGCCAAATTTCTTAAGGTTGTTTTCAATCAACTGCTTCATCGTAACTGTTACCTCTTTTTTTCCAGATTTATGTAAATACTTTAAAATAATCTTACCTCTATGATGATTTACAAACCAGGGTAAATTTTGTTTGCTAGAGGACTTCGATAGCAATATTGTACTTAATTGTTCTCAAAGATTTTTCCCTGAAAGTGGTGAATAGTATGCCGAATAATTTAAAAGTTATCAAGAGCCTTTATTTACTGAGCACTCTTACTAATAAGGATAATTTTCTTTCATATTTGCTATAGGCTTGGTTTGTTTATAATGTACCTAAAAGGAAGTTTAGAGAGATATGCAAACGTTAATTTTTCCCTCCAATTGATATTTATTCTTCTTTTGGTTATGGAACCTTCTGTGACAGAAGAAAAGACCAAATTTTTGAAGCATAAATCAGATTTCTGTATAAGATAAGGTAAATCACAACTGTAGTACACTATCTCTTTAGCCCAACAAAGAGTTCAAGTGTGCTATATAGATAAGGATTATTAAGGTTTACATTCTGAATGTGGCTATCCAGCTGATTCCAACTGCTGCAGTAAGGCCAAATATGCCGGGGGGAGGGGTTATCTCATATAAAGCTTGAAATATGAAGCTACAGTAACTTGTATCTCCCTTTTTTAATTTTTGTGTGTATAACATGATGAGTTACTTTTATTACCTTGTCCTTAATAGCAAAATGACTTTGTAAGAAATTGTAACATATTGTTGCATAAATATATTGCTTTACTGTGCATTGAACTTTTAGGGCATATATTACAGTGCCAGTTTGACAGTTTAATGCCAATATATTTCTATTCAGTGCTAATTGTAGTTTTTTTCCATAGGTTCGCAATCTTTGCTACATGGTCAATCGTCGAGAAAGACTCTCAAAATCCTTCCTGAAAATCCGAGAGCAAACTTTCTCCAAGCAAGTTTCTCTTCTCAGCAACAGTGGCTTGAATTTGTCATCCCAGGAAGTAGATGCTGTCCTTCAAGCCAATCATGGTCCATCGGTGTACGATAGGTTGTATTCTCACGCTAATTCTCCTGTACATTCTGAAAAACAATTTAAGAAAATTATTGCTTGTATAGCAGGCAAGCTTTCTGAGAAGGTGAAGAAGAGCAGCAGCAGTAGTAGTGGTAGCAAGAAAGTGAGACAGAAAGATATTAACGGTCTCATTCGACCTTTCAAAGAGAAATCGAAAGATAATCCATACAAAAAGATGTATGTCAATGGGGCAGAACAGCGAAGGTCTCGCTCCAGTTCCATGTACAGTACCAGTGATTCCGAGTCCTCTTTGGCCTCTGCTAAGTGGACTCTCCCTCTCAAAAGTAAAGATCGTTATTCAGTCTATACAAGCAGTGAAGAGGAAACTAATAAAGAAAATTATTCCTTTAAGGTTGAACCTTCTAGTAAATGTAAAAGTCTGTTCCTTGACACCATTGACAAAGACAAAGTGAAGGTTGAGGTACAAAATAGACCTACTCGGGGGAGAGTCGGGCGGAGAAGAGGTAGTGGTCGTGCTAATGCAATAAAAAGCAGATCCTTTAGGGATCATATTCCTGCTTCTAGTGACGACGAAAAAGACGTTAAAGACTTTGATGCCCTAATACCAGAAAAAGCCATCAAAACTGAAGTGAATGCATCCTCCTCAAAGACATTGCGAGAACGTCCCAGTGTTGAAACTTCTGAGGATGAGGCAGAAACAATTACTAAACCAAAACCGCAACCTGGTAGAAGGAGGAGTAAGAAAAAGGTGACTCCTCCCAAACTTGACTCTAGTGTAAGTAGTGAAGAGGAACCTAGTACTGCTCCTCTTAAAGAAAAGAATATAGTGCGTAAAGGAAGATGGCCCAAGAGCATTGCAACTGCCCAGCAGGTCAATGCGAGTTCGCCAGTATCCGAGCCTCCTAAGCTGGAACTCAGTGATGATGATGAATTGTTGCCTCCCACTTATAGACTTTCAAGTGATGAGGACAATAGTGAAAAGAGTAATGACCCAGCTGCCATTAGCAGTGAAGTGTTAGGTGCAAGTGATCAGACAGATGTCAGCTCTGATGAGGGTCAAAGCACAGCTTTAAGCAAAGCACCAAAGAAACCCGTGAAGAAGAGTGACAGTGATGTGAATAGTGATGAAGAAATCAAAGAAAGTACTACCGATTCTCAGAACCATTCTAAATTGAAAACAAAGGCAGCTAAGAAAGAATTCACTCCCAAGATTGAGGCAAAAGCTGAAAGAATGAACAAAAAGAAGGTAGGTAGGGTTGGAAAAAAGTCCTGGGGCTTAGAAAGAGTGAAGAGTGAGAATAATGGTCAGTCGGAGGAGGTGGAGCATGAATCTGTGAAAAACAGCGAGGTTGAAACCACATCTAAAGGGCACTTATTTGTTCCTCAGAGAAAGGCAGCAAAGAAGGCATCTGAACTCATCACTAGTCAGAATACAACGAGTACTTTGGCAACCACTGCTGCAGTAACCATGCCTGTGCCTGCAAATTCTGAATCAACAACAGCAGTTGAAGCTAAGAAACCTCTATCAAAACATGTGAAAGATAAGGATGAGGCAGATGAAGCTGATGGATTTGAGGAAAAGAAGATTTTGGAAGAGAAGAAAATGACACCCTCAAAAGGTAGGAGAGGTAAGAATAAGGACAGGGTTGATAAAGATGTTGATGACAAACTTGAATTGCCAGATACTCCAAAGAAGAATATGTTTGAGCCACCAGAAATCTTGCCATATGTACCTATGCGTCAGGCAGCTAAGAAAGCTGCAGAGAACTTGAAGGATGGAACACGGAAGGGTAGTGCAGCATCAGTTGTTGGAGCAGATGATGTGGAATCCTCCTCAGCCTCTGTAGTTTCTCCTGCCAAGTCCAAAAGAATCTCGCGTACTGAAGCTAAGACCACTTCAAGATCAAAATCTAAATCACCACGTTCAGGAAGAGCCTTCTCTACTGCAGTTTCAGATTCCGACTCTGAAAGTGAGCCTGAGCTCTCTCCAAATGTAAGAAAGGCATCAAAAGATATGAAGGAATCCCCCCAGAAACTTTCAAAGTCTATATTCTCAGATAGTGATGAAGAAACAAGTGTCAAAAGATTTCCTGTCAAAGAAAAGCAGACGACAGCCTCAGAAACCTCAAAAGATGTTAAAACTGGTCCTGGAAGACAGTTTTTTCGTGGCGACATGTTTGTCAAAGAATATCAGAGCTCCTCAGATGAAAATGAAGGAGCAATCTCCCCAGTGCCAGATAAGAAGACCCTGCTCACAGCTACTAACCAGCCTAATGACAAAGTTATCGAAAGCTCATCCAAGACGCAGTCCTTTCGTGGCACAACCAGCATTTCAGGCGATCTCCACCTCACCTCCGATAGTGATGAAAGAGAAACAGAGAACCAGAAACCGGCTGCTGGAACCCTCAGAAAGGCCCCTGACAAGAAGCTTAAAACTTCCGAAGGGCGGCCTGAACATGGGTTTCAGCCGCCGATTACTGAAAGAAGTGAATCCGGAGTGCCCAAGGAAACAGAAGAGTCAATTCCCAAGTCTCCAGCCCGAAGAGAGAGTGGACTGGAGCCTAGATTACGTCAAAGTGGGGCTCAGTGCAGACAGAGAACTCCTTCTGGTGATGTCTCCTTGCAAGACTTCGCAAGTAACTCTAATGCATCATCTTCCCGAGGACGAAGAAGAGGAAGAGAGAGAGAACTTCTTTCTCACTCCCAAAACCTTGGTATCAGTATCAACAAGCTCTCCACAAGAAGAGAGATACAGCCTGAGGAACCACTCAAGCCCAGCAAAAAGACCCTCGAGGGAGGTAACCAAACGCAGTCTCCCACATCCAGAGGTATTACCAGCTCCGAAAAGAAAGAAGCAGTAAAGGAGACGGAGACCATTGGTGACCGAAGAGAAGTATTGAATGAGATGAAGGATGCACGGAGAGAAGAGAGAGAGGCTTCAGAGAACATTGATAAACAGAGAGATAGAAATGTTGCTCTTAAAGATAAGCAGAGCCTCTTTGTTGAGAAGGAAAAAGATGCGAATTTACTTCAAGATCGTAAGTTATCACTGGATGAGAAAGATATCATCATTGAAAAAGAAGTATCGAAAGACAAGTTATTGTCACCAAAAGAAAAAGTTTTGTCTCCTAGAGACAAGATATTGTCACCACAGGAAAAGACTGTACAAAAAGATCAATTGTTATCTGCTAAAGAGAAGAGAGAATTGCCACCAGTAAAGGAAACTGCTGTCAACAAAGAAATCACTAGCAAGGAGAGAAAAAGTATCCCTGAGAAAGATAAAGTTGTAGAAAGAAGAGACCTTAGGGGTAGGGATCCAATAAAAGAAAATATGAAGTCATCCTCTGAAGAAACTTTGGAATTGTCTAGAGAAAATATTAAACCTCAGCAGGACAAAACACGACCTGTAAAAGACCCTATTTTGAGGAGCAGCAGAGAAACAAGTAATAGGAATACACCTCATCATAAAGAAAAAAGTATGCCAAGATCCGTTCCTTTACAGCCCTTTGAGAACGCCAATTCTTCTGCAGATAGAGAAAGCTCTAACGAAAAGTCTCAGGTTTTGTCTAAAGTTGAAGAGCATAAGAAAACTGGCTTCTTTGGATACGTTGAGGATGATGTGACTGTAGAAAGGCTAGACGACATCATTGATACATCCGATACAGAACCTGAGCCCAAAAAAGTACGTATTTGTGACAGTGATGAAGAACCTGTTGCTTTACCATGTGACAGGAGAGTAGAGCAGCCTAGAGACAGTGGCTACAAGAGTGCAATAACCACACCTGAACCTGTAGATAGACTTCACCCTGTTTGCAATGACGTGGGCAGTGTAAATAATGTAAATAGTGCAGAGGAGTCTCGCTTGGAGATTGATATAAATAAAACGCCCATCTTACCTTGTCCTTCAGAAGAAAAAAAGCAAACCATGAACAAATTTATCACTCCTGCCAGAAGAAAGAATCTTGAAGATGTCATTGGAGAAATGAAGAAGCAAGTAGATACACAACCTGACACAACTGAAATATTGCCATCCGAAGAGAGATCCAATGATGTTCCGGTGACTCAGCCTCCTCCTCTTCATTCACAGAGCAGCCAAGGCACCTCTTCAAGTTACCCAGTCCCACCTGATAATTTGGTTCCATCATCTCAGGCCTCAATGGATAATCTTGGTTCTAACAGTGTGGCATCTCCAGCAGCTAGTTTTAGAGAACAGTGGAGAACTCAATGGGGTAAGAGTCCTCCCCCTCAAGATCACAAAGGAGATCCAGGTAGTGGAACTCACATGCCTATACCAGGCCTTGATCTTGGTCTTAATCAGATATTAGATTTGCATCAGCGATCTCTCTTTCCAGAAACTCAGCATCAAATATTCAGTCCTTATGACCTCCTCAATACACGTACTCTACTGTCTTCTGAGGCTATTGCCCATCACCAGCTAAACCAGTTTAGGCAGATTATGGAGGCTGGCCTTCCTCACTTATACAATACTCCCACCCTAGCATATTTACAGCAGCAAAGTGCTCCCGAACTGGCTGCACTCAGTCAGCAACAGTTTCGCCCTCCTTCAAGAGAAAACCAAATTGTGGAAAAGGGTAACACAAACACAGCTCAGGAACTCCCAAGATTACCCCAACTAGATGATAGACCTCCAACTCCAGATCTTCATTCGGCTATAACCAAGTCTAGTAGCAGCAGACAACTAACTCCTGCTGCCAAAACCACAAAGCCTTTATCTTCTCCAGGTATGCAAAACACATTAAGTGCTCCTCCACCTCTGTCTTCTCCAGTTGCTCCTGCAATGGGATCTCCTCCAAGTAGCAGTAGAGGGCAACTCCCAACAGCAGCTGCCAGAGAAGAGCCACCTGTTTCACCAGTATTATCGCAAAAGAAAATTCCACCTCCACAACCTTCCCCTTCAAGTGTCATTACCAAGAGTGATTTATTAGTTGGTACTTCACAGTCTCCTACATCAAATGTTACACCGCCAAAAGTTTCACCCTCTGCGCCTTCAGTATTAATGTCAACTGCAAATAGAGGGGTAGCTCAGCCTCAGACATCTCCCAAGTCCACCAAACGCCTTCCTGCTCCTGCACCACCCACTTCAAGCGATGATGAGATCATTGAAGTTGCCACAGTCTCACGAGTATCAACTGCAAACACTGTGGTTAGCACTAAAACGAATATTGTACCTCCTGTTTCCAGCACTGTTGTGTCTGTGGCTAAAACTGTAACTCAGACAACAGTTACATCTGTAAATAAGTCTCCTCTGCCTGCCGTGCGAAGTCCCATCATTCACATCGAATCTCCACTGCGTTCTGCCACGGAAGTACCTGATTCAAAAATAGAAACTATTACTGTAGATGATAGTGTTATTCACCAGAAGGAAGAACCAGTGCTGAAGAGAGTGCCAATATATATGCAAGATCCGAAACACCAGAGATTACCAGAAAAGAAGTCCCCCAGATCTCATGCAACATCACCAAGGTGGGTCAATAAAGACAGCACAAAGTCCAGAGAAAAGAAATCTACTAAAGTAGGTAGATCCTATAGCAAAGGTCGTGGTAGAGATGGAGGAAGAAGAAAAAGTCGAGGTCAGAGTCCAAGGTTTAATAATATCTCAGTGCCTAAGGAACTTGTTGGAACAGTGTATGACTTTGACAATGAGTTTGATGATGATGGCCCTGCTAATAACACCCTTGATGATCTCAGGAAATCACGTGAAAAGAGGCAGTCTGTGGATACTACCCCACAGCAGTCTTCTACTCCTACGTATGTCACCGAGCACAAAGAACCACCAAAGAAACCAGGGAAGAAGTCAAAGTCTCATAAAGATAAGGGAAGTTCGAAGTCTGGAGATGATGACAAAGTAGCAAAAATGCTCGCAGATTATAAAAATATGCAAAACTCACAGCTACGTCGCAGTGTACATTCTCCTAGTCCTCCAAAGGAGGTTGCAGTTTTAAAAGGTCCATCCAAAACTCCAGATCATTTGCATAATATACCTCAATTCACTTCAGAGTTTATAACCAACAACTCTGACACAAAGTTAACAATATCTGAACTTGGTGAAACTCGAGATCATATACCATCATCTGAACTGATAACAAAAAGCAGTGATCATTCAAAGGGTTCACATATACCATCAGCACACATTGTTGATGAGAAAACTAATCAGTTAAAACTAAAAATAAAAGGTCCTTATGCCAATTCATATTCGAATAGCAATACTTCTGCTCCTGCTCAAGAGGTTGTAGGTGCTCCTACACCAACATCAACAACTTCCATTTTCAGGCAGATCCGAATGAGGAAGAAGGAACTCATTCGTCAATATTGTTATCAAGATCAAAATGAGCTGCCAGAGTCAGGACCTGTTAGCAGTAACCCAAATCCTCCTCCTCATGTCAGAACTGGAATCACCATTCCAAAGGCTGTTGCTTCAATGACTTCCATACCTACTAGGGAAGATTACAAAATGTACACGCAGGGTGAGACAACGAGTGTAGGATCTGGTGGAAGAAGAAAAAGACAGAATCGTGATGTACTGCAGTGGGATTGGACTATCATGGAAGAATCTGGCAAGCGAAATTCTGAACCTGCTGAAGGTGATGCTGGTCGCAAGAGGCCTAGAGGTGGAAAGGAAAGTAAAAATCAAGAGGAAAAAGATGTTTCGAGTGCAAAGCCTCCTCCTAAATTACGAATTAGCTTGGGTAAGAAATTGAGTGAATTCACCACAGTTACAACAGAAACCAAAGATTTAGGCGGTAGACAACGACCGCCAAAAAAGCGACTTGCAGAAGAGAATCCTATGGTTAAGATCAAGAATGACAGCATGAAATTTAGGGAACAGATAATGGCAGACTTTGACAAGGGGGGAAAGAAGGGTATTGATAGAGATAAGAAAGTTAAAAAACGTCGTATGCATATGGGAGAGAGCAGCTTGGGGTCTAGTGTTGACAGTAAAGATGGTAATGATAAACGTGATATTAAGGTAATTGCTGGTGACAGCACAAGCGCTCCAAAATTAGTAATCAAGTTCGGAAAAGGGAAGAGTGAAAATGTAAATAGCAGTACAGATAATGTTAAAAGTGAAACTGGTTCAGTTTGTGCTGGAGGTGAAGAAAAATCCGATCCAGACTCAATTCCTCAGATTAAGATACGATTGTCTTTACCAAAGCCTGATTCTGATTCTAATAAAGAAGATTCCTGCATCCCCAAGCAGCCACTCAAATTAAAGCTCTCTCGACGGTCTGATGGTTATGTAGCTTCTAACAGTCAAAGAAAAGAACAACCTGAGGTACAGGATCATGGGCCAGGACCTCCTGCACCCAAGCCACCTGATCCTCTCTCTGATTCTGTAGCTAAAACTTTACCTGATCCAGAAGCAGCACCTTCTCTGCCTACTTCATCCACTTCATCGCCAACAAGAAACCATCCTACTGAAAAACTAAATAGTCATCAAGATTCCCAGTCATTGCCGTGTAGAGTACCAGATGCGCATGATAGTCATCCTTGCGACTCTGTATTTGGCTCTCCGAATTCTTCAGAGGTACACAATCCTGTTAGTGTCGGTAAAGTAAATGATGGCATGGAAAGGTTAGGTCCTCCGCTCAGTGCCGAACAACCTGAGGAAATGTTACAAAAATTAGAGGCTCAAATTGCAACAGCAAGTGGTAGTGTTAGTGGGAGTCCGACTAGTACACTGGGGTCTGGACATTTAACAGGACCCCCTTTGCCTGATGTCCCCTCATTGCATCAGACTTTATATCCATACAAGGAAGGCTCCGACTGCAGATGATAATAGCTTTTTTTCGTAGTACAGTAATAAATTAATATTTACAATACCCTAACAAATTACCGTAATATGTACAAATGTAGATACTGTTGGTGTTGCTCACTCGATGCACGATATTAGTTTAAGCAAGGATTAAATCACTTGCATCTCATTACGGCCACTTTCGGGCCTCTCAGTTTTATTTCTCTTTTTTATTATTGCTGACTTCAGCTATATGCACTATCATTTGTTAGGGACAAATACTCGCTTCCCCAGGATCTTTAGGGTCAAAAGCACTGTTGGCAATGTTTGTTAATTTGTGATGTCAGGTGATTCAAGAAGATTAACACTGTTCTTTCCCTCTTCCATCCCCCATTCCTAATGTTATATAATTCTACTCTCTATCCCCCAATATTCTTATTAATAATTATTGTAAGTGTTGTTTTTCTTGGTACACCTGCTCCACCCTCAACAAATTGTGCTGATTGTTTATCTTAGCATTACCAGCCAAATGTCAGTGCTGTTGTAATGGTTTACAGTCTTTTATTGGGTGTGCGTTTGTGGGTGGAGGTTGTTGAATGTCATGTTATGGGGGACATGACTACCCCTCCACCATCCCAGGTTTTAAGAGGGAGAGGGGTTGATTTAGTTCCCCAGACCCTTTGACTTGGGGAGGAATTTGTGTTCCCATATTTTTTATATATTTTTACAGTTGTAAATAGAGAGGAATGTACAAATTAATGTATTTGCTTTTTGTAATTTTATTACTTTTGTACAGTTTTTATTTCTGATTATTCATCAAGATATAACTTATGTTTTTATCGGATGTCAAAATATTTATTTTTAACTCATATGTGTCACAAATTTTCCATGCCATTTTTATTGATATATCTGAAATTTAACTGCTTTTTTGTTAGATGTTTTTGTGGTGTATAAATAATTTTTTTTCGTCATAGCAAAAGATTGTAATATATTCAGGATCCTGCGACAGAGAAATAGTCTTGTAAATCTTAGTGTCATGTGATATACATTAATATTATTGAAATATAAATTTTTTATGTTATATAGTTGGCCTTTTCTTTAAGTTACATGTTTTTTTATGTGCCTTTTGGCAAAAACCTTTGCATCGTGTTTAGTACTGGAAAAACAGGCTTGGTAATAAGGTACCCATCATCTTTAAGGTTACTGGGCCTCCTCCTCCTCTCCCTACTCATTCGTATTATTTATTATCCCAGCTGTCTGAAGCATTCTTCTCTCTATACTCCTATCTTTTGAGTGTTAAATTCCCTTTTCATTACCTTCTCTCCCTTTTTTCTTCTACATTATTTTCCCCCTTCTATTTTTCCACTGCTTTCAAGTTGCCCCTTCATGTATTTTCATCTGCCTTTTCTGCTGTTAGCTCTTCTTTCTTCCAGTGTTCTCCAGTTCTTCCTTTCGTCTTTGACTTAAATTTTTTTTTGCAAGGCTTCATAGTAGTCTTTTACTGTATTTGCTTTTGGTATTTACCTTTAACATCTTTTCTAGAGACTTCAAATACATTTTGTATACAGGTAACTGGTGTTTATATAGCACTCTGCTGATTTCTTCACTTTTTTTTCTCTATTTTTGTTTCGTAATATCCTTCCCTTCTCTTCTCTTGCTTGCCTATATTCCTTGTTATCTTGGTTTTAATATGCCAGTCCTTTAGTACTTGCCTGCCCATCATCATTCACATATGCCTAGCTTTCCTTGTTTATATTTTTTAGCTTAATGCTTTCTCACTGTAGTACTCATTTTACAATTCATTATCTTCTCTTACTTCCAATTATAGTTTCTCGTTACCGCGTCTTGCTTTGTAGTTTATTCTTTATTGCTTTCATCTCTTCCATTTTATTCATCTTCTTCCACTTTTATTTCTCCAAGTTTGTACTCATTATTATTCTGTTCTTGTACATTAATCTCTCTACTACTGTCCTTTCTATCATTATTCTTTCCATTGCTATTATTCCATTTCTTCCATTATTTCCTGCTTTACAAATTTCTTTCATTTTTAAGTATCTGTTTTTCAAGACCATATGTATATTCATAGATATCTTTCTTCAGTTATTCTATCTCTTATTTATTCCTTTTCTCCTAATATTTTGCTTGTTTTTATTCCAACATTCCATTACATATTTTGCCATCATATTCTTTTATCCAATGTTTGTTTCTTTCATATACAGTATTCTAGCTTTTTCCCCGATTATATCTACTTTTTTTCCCCCCTTTCAATTTCTTATAGGTGCATCTTTGTTTTGATATCTTCAAGTGTTCAGTATGCTATGCTTACTTTAATTTCTCCTTTCCTCTGCATGCACTAATACATTCTCCTTTCCTCTGCATGCACTAAGCCTTCCATTTCCTTTGCAGACATTTTATATTTCTTCACTTTTGATGCATTAATTTATTCTTCTTTTAACATGTGTTAATATATTTTTTGAATACCTTTCATTTAATGTGGTTTTCCTGCTTTATCACTAATATAGTTGCTTCCTTTTTTTTCTTTTTGCTCTACTTTTGCTCTACTTGCTTTCCATTCCCCAGATTTTTTTACTTTTTCTTACCTCTTGCATCTCTTTCGTTGCAGCCCATAGTCATGGCATACCTTCCGTAATCCTCATCTTTCTTTTCCTTTCTTTTAGTCTTCCCTCCCTGTAGTCTTGCATGTTCCCTCCATCTATACTTACTCCCCTCAGATTATAATCCCTCTATATTTACTCCCCTAAGATTGTAATCCCTCTATATTTACTCCCCTCAGATTGTAATCCCTCTATATTTACTCCCCTCAGATTATAATCCCTCTTTATTCACTTTCTTTCACAAATATTCTTTTCCTTGTTTTTGTTTCTGCTATTTTGTTCTTACCAACTCTTCCCTTTATTAAATATTTTCAAGCAAACTCCTCATAGATTTCTTGATTTTGACCTTTTTTCCTACATTATTATTTATTTCGTCTTTATTTCTACTTGCTCATCTCTTTTCGTGTGAAATTCTTATTCCGTTTTGTTCTCCTATTAGGTGTTGCTACAGCAGATCAATCATCTCCATATCTCTCTATCCCCTGTGTCTTCTGTCACACCCTCATGCCTACCCTCACCACATCCATAAACCTCCTCTTTGTCCAAGCTCTCCGTTTTCTGCTTGAAACTTTCTCAGCATTTATCTCCCAATATATACCTCAACCCTCCTTAGCACATGCTCAAACCATCTCCGTTTCACCTCTCTCATCATGTCTCCAAACCATCATACCTGCACTGTCCCTCTAATATCATAATCAAATCTTTCGACATATACCATTGGGGGCCACCACAGTGTGTCCTCCTGTCACACCACATACCCTCATGTCCTTCCCCACCACATCCAAAAATCTCCTCTTTGGCCTACCTTTCCCCTTCCTGCCTCCTTCCTTACCAGCTTCCTCCCAATGTACTCCTCATCTCTCCTCAGTATATACCCAAATCATCTTTCTTTCTCCTTTCACCATATCCCCCAATTGTTCTGTTTGCTCTGTCCCTCTATTGTCTCATTCTTTATCCTGTCCATCCTTGTCATGCCCAGAGAAAACTGCATCTTCATCTCTGCCACCTCCAGCTCTGTTTTCTGTCTTTTTGTCAGTGAGACTGTCTCCAAGCCACACATCATAGCTGGTCTTAGTGCTGTCTTGTAAACTCTACCATTCACTCTTACAGGTGCTCTTGTCACATATCAATCCTGTCATGCTTTTCCACCTGCTTGCCTGAATGCTCTTCACTACCACACTCCAGTGATTTGAACAGTTAGCCCAAAATACTATAAACTTATCCACCTTTGACTCCTTTATGCCTTATAACCTCACCGCTCCAATGCCCTCCCTGTCATTCACACATGTACTCTATCTTGCTTCTGCTTACTTTCATTCTCCTTCTCTCCAATGCATACCTCCACCTGTTCAGGCTCTCCTGATCTAGTTCCCTATTCTCGCTACAAATTACAATGTCATACACAAACTTCATAGTCCATTGCGACTCCTGTCTGATCTTGCCCGTCAAAGTGTTCATCACCACTGCAAACAAGAATGGGATTAGGCTCGATCCTTGATGCTGTTCCACCTCCACTCTGAACCCATCCATCAGTCTTTCTTCACAACTCACCATTGCCACCTTGTCCTCTTAACATATCCTGACCACCCTCTCATACGTCTCTGTTACTTCCAGCTTCCTTGTTCAGTATCACAACTCCTTTCTCTGCACCCTATCATATGCTTTTTCTAAATCCACATACTATGCAATTCATTGCCTTCTCTGTACTTCTTCATCAACACTCAAAGCAAGGATTATAACTGTAGTGGTCCTTTCTGGCATAAAACAATAATTCTGCTCACAAATCCGCACATCTCTTCACAGACCACTATTTTCTCTATATATTCATACTGTGGCTGATCAGCTTTATTTCATCTTTATTACTGCATCTATGCATATCTCCCTTGTTCTTAAAAATTGGTACTAGTACGCTTCTTTTATATCTCAAGTCATCCTCTTACCTCCCAAGATATTGTTCAACAACCATCTGAATATTATCTAGACAAACCACTTCTTCTTTGCACTTCCATATCCATTATCCCCACATTATCCATCCTTCTCTCTCTCTAATTTGCTTCATTTATTAGCTCCCCAGTATACGCCTTCCAACT
>JAXCGZ010000052.1:127500-160000 GCA_037179515.1 Halocaridina rubra
CAAACTATCCCTAAAGATCTAATTTAAATGTAACGGATTTGGTATTACCATTTAATGATAATAGTAACAGTAATATTTATGTCAATAAATTATTCTTTCTACACATGATTGCCTTTCCTGCCAAAAAAATAAAAATAAAAAAAATAAAAAACTTCACCACAGCTTACTTACGACTCAGGAAACAAAATTTATTGATTTTTATTAGGAGAAACTTTGGACATAAGCACTTCCTCATGGGGCCGAGCTCACCAAGGGGCATTAGGATGTGCATCCAGCCTTATTTTCTCAGCTCCAACACATCTGTTTCCATCCCAAATCGAATGGGAAGTAATTATGACACACTCCAGTGTACTCCTACTTTCTCCTGGGGTCCATTGTGACCCATTCCTTCCTAAGTTGCAATATCAAAATAACTACCTTACCATTCTTTACCGCTTTTCTTTTAGCAATAAAAGAAACTCAAGGAATAGAGAGATTGAGGTTTAGATGTATAGTATGGGAATGCATCCCTTTCCCCATCAGGCATATTCTTTTAGTCACTTCCTAGAGAGCATGATAAAATAGTAGAATTCTTTCTACCTCACTTTCAACATTATCCATTATGACTTATCTCATTCGACATGCAGTGAAAGATGAAAAGCAGACTTGGGTCTCACAATTAGTCCCCAATTGAATTGGGGTAGACAAAAACAGGTTGATGCCTGCTGGCTAGTACAGTGGTAACGCGCTGGCTTCGCATTCACGAGGTCGAAAGATCGGTCCCCGTCCAAGACCGAGAGTTTAAGCTGTTTACTGGCAGGAACTGCTGTGGGTGGACATCACAGTGGGGGGTTGGGGCGTGTCCTGGCTGACGAATACCCATTGTAAAATGGAAATAAAGTTTAAAAAAAATTAAAAAAAGTTTAAAATACTTGGGTCTCACAATTAGTCCCCAATTGAATTGGGGTAGACAAAAACAGGTTGATGCCTACTTGGGTCTCACAAGTAGTCTCCAATTGAATTAAGGTAGACAAAAACAGGTAAAAGCTGGAGAATCAAGGTTTGGATGTCATCCCTTATGCTTCGCGGTTGCTCAAACACAGGTTTGTAACTCTCGTGTCGTGCTCCAACAACTGCACTATCCCAATGGTACTGCTTTGTACATTTGTGTTGCTAATAGAACCCATATTGGGGTGGACACAGAGGTTTGAACTGACATTATGGTAATAAGTCTTCCCTACAGCCTTACGGTGGGCTCACACACAGGTTTGTCACTTCTCGAGTCGCTAACCATTGCCTATGACGACCCCCTACACCATGCTCTGGATACGAGGGTGAAATTTTCTCCCTTACCACTAGATATCTCCACGAGTTGTCTCCTACAACAATACACTGGGATTATAAGGGTGGTATACCCTCACCCAACCATTAGAGGGCCCTGGTAGAGCAGTGGTTTGAGCACTTGACTCGGGAAATGATAGAGCCATGATCAATCCCACCACGGGGCGTTAGAAAGGGCATCCAGCCTGAATTCTTCAAATCCAACTTGTCCGTATCCACTCTGTTATGGAGATCAATAGCTACACAGAACAGCAAACAGACAAATAAACTTTCATACCGTCATCATGTTAATGAACAATACAAAATCAGAAAGTAAAACAATTTTATTCAAGAGAAATTCCTTGTATATTCTAAACTCATTGTAAAATGTCTTCAGTAATCCAAGGACCCTCACGTCTGTAGGAACAGTTTTATGCATCACAATTAGTCCCAAACTGAATGGGGATGGATACAGGCATGTTGGAGCTATAGGGGGATTAAGGTTGGATGCCGTTCCTATCGCCTAGCGGTGGGCTCAACCCTACATTAGTTGCCTCTCAGCCACCCCCATAATGGGGCTTAATAGTAACACATAAAACGTACCAGCATACTTTTAAACAGACTTCATTTTCAATGTAAGAAAATAGTAACTAAAGAATATATACTAACCCATTATAGTTCTTGTACTCTTCATTTATCACAAGATAGTATTAATTATATATTGTTTGATTTCAAGAATAACTGATTTTCATGGCTACAATTTCTTTTTCTTTTAATGTTAGAGGTCCATAAAAGCAGAGTAGCATGGTTGTAGTGTTTCATGTTCATCAAAATATTGGTAGAAGACTTGATTTTCTGAATAATGGATTAGTTCTATGCAAGCTTACAGCAAAAAAGTCGAAGAGAAGTGATGATGAAAAAAAAAGAAAATTATATAAAATGGTGCAGCTCATTATTGCAATACTGGCAGTATTCCACTATAATTTCAAAAATTCAGCATCAAAGTCTGCTAAATGAAAAAATATATTAAAGACTCCTGAAAACCATTAACTTAACATGGTTAGGCATAATCATTCCACATCCTAATGGTAGTTGGAATAAAACTATCTAAGTACATAAGTACGTAGAGAAACTGCACTATTATTGGCTACATTTCTTTAAATATTCTTCGAGAAATTATTTTCCAAAATATATATACTTGTGACTAGACTGAAACTCTAGATACATAAAACTGGAAAATATAACGCATAAAGAAGTTGCTTCCTTAATAACATAAATTACTTCAAATCTCATATAACAAACATTCAACTCTATATATATACTTTAAAAGGTTCAGCTTAATCATTTTAACATGTATTTCTGAGAGTATATTGGCAATAGGAAAAAATATATCATGTAAAATAAACCAATTTAAATAAAACACATAAATAATTACAATTAATAGGTATTACAATACCAATTATATACCAGGAGACTGCGGTAGTGAAATGGGTAGACCACTAACAAGAACTCAAAACGTGTTAATGCACGATCATACATACATATATAATGGCCACAATCCCCCTAGTAAGAGGGTTGGCAAAGTCAAAGCGCACACGATCACACAATTTTTGTTGTAGTTGGCTAACGAAACTTAAATGCTATAAATATACACAAAACTAAATATATATATATATATATATATATATATATATATATATATATATATATATATATATATATATATATATATATATATATATATATATATATATATATATATATATATATATATATATATATATATATATATATATATATATATATATAAAAGTGTGGAGTTAGAAGTGTATTGATGCATACATATTTTTAGAATGGCCGAATTCCCCCTTGTAAGGGGGTGTCCGAGTCAAAGCACTTATTTATCAGATGTTAATGTATCTCGATCACTCCTCTTACCTCCCTGGGAATAGAAACTTGCCATAGTTATCACTCAACCACTTTACCTGGGTCATCCAAGGGGCAAGTGGGCAAGAATCTTCTTTCGTGACAAACAAATTTTTTTCAAAAACTACTAGTTTTAGACACGCTTCTAGACTCCTGCTTTACCTGCTTAACTTCTTCAGTAACAGATTATAGTATTTTAACATATCTAGTATAAAGTTTCTTTAAGTTTTATGTCACTATAATTCTCTATTTGGGGAAGACACAAACAAATAGAAGCTGGGGAAGTAAGGCTGGATGCCCTGCCTGACGACCCACGAAGGGCTTGATCTGGGGTCCGTCAACTCCCAAATCGAGCATTCTACCACTACCCTACCACGGTGCCCCAAACTAGTCTGAGACAGTGCTGTATCCAATTAGAATTGTATTCAGCGATAGGGTTTCTGTACCAAGGCATTATTTTCATCACCAACAAACCAGAATGATCAAAGACTGTCAAAAACTGCTGTTTGGTACTAATTATAAATATTCATCCCAATTCAAATGGGAGTGAACAGACAGGTTGGAGCTATAAAGTGGGTCAATGCAGTGCCCCTCCTTACGCACCCGCAGTGGGTACAAACGTGGGCTCGTCACTTCCCGAGTAGAGTATTCTAACCAATGCACTACCACAGTCCCCACAGCTGTCAAAAACTTATTTCCAGTATTTTACCAATTTTCAGTACAACGGTTCTTGATGAGCTTATCTTACAGATAACGCATTGGCTACTACTACTTAAGAAACTCGATAAATGAAAAACAGGAACGACAAAGCAAATTCAATGATTTTTCTAGTCTAGTGGATCACTGATGCAGTTTGTCTTTTTTTCGTTTTCATGTTACTCATTTTTCATACTCAATCAAGCTGATTATTGCTGCATTCTGTCGTCTTTTCGGTTTTTTTCTGCATTCTTCATACTCATTCAAGCTGATTACTATTGCATTTTCTTCTTTTCAGTTTATGTATTTTTCATACCCTCACTTATCAAAGACTAAAACTAATCTCTTTTGAATCAAAGGGGATAAACCCTGCATGAACTAAAATATCAACATATATAATGACTTTATTTAGTGCAGCATTAAATAATGGTAGTCGTACAGAAGAGACCTTGAAGTCATTAATAGCCTCACTCCATAATTAATTGTCTATGGCATTAGGATATCATCCGGATCACCAATAAGCTTATCTTCAGCCACAATACTGTAATCTGGGTTGGCATGAGTGCAACATGAATCATAGTAATGGCACTTCACACACTTCAAGATGCCTTAAAGAACTGGATCCAGCAGTGAGCTTATGTTTGGAGGAAAGATAACTACATTGACACAGCCACATAAGACCAGAGTAAGACAATCCTTCCTAGCACTAAATCCTGGGACCTGTTTTGTACCCAATATAAATGTTAGGTTTTTCATCACTGCCTTTTGTACTTTTACCAAGTAGCATTTTTGGAATCATTCTTACACAAAAGTGTGACTAAAATACAGAACAAATTAGTGAAGGCTACAAACACAAATGATCTTCTTGATATGATAATTATCATTCACAGATATTATGAATACTGCCTTCTTGTTGTAAATTTAAGAATCATTTCAGACTGGTTTCATAAGCTAGTTTATTCGTACTTGTTGCCGTCAGATGACCTGTAAAGTGAGTATGAAGTTATAGTACGGTGAGAAAGAAATAATAGTAATATATCTAGATATAAGCAATATGAATCATAGCATGCTGTCTGCATACTGTAATTGGAAATGATATCTGAATTAAGTGTACATCAAAGTCTTGCTGTCTCTTTAAAATCAAAGAATTAGTCTTCCAATGTGATTTGTTCTGTCAACTCCCAAGTAGCATTCTACCACTACACTACTGTGGTCCTTAAATCGAAGCCTCACCAAAATTATTGGACTACCAGTAGTTCCCATACGTAAGTTTTAGAATATGAAAGCAACATCAGTATCAAATAGAAGCATGACATTAAAATAAGCTAACTGACAACTGGCATATTTTTTCCTTGCATTAATTATGCATCTGTATGGCTCTAATATTAAATTGCTTCTTCAAATTACTTCATTATCATACACACGTCTTATCAAAGCCAGACACAGTCGATCTGGTCTGAAGGGAGCTCTAACCTGTGACCACCCCCATTTCAAATGGGATTAATAGTGACATACAAAAAAAAAAAAAAAATACGTCATTTCGTCTTCCAAATTTGAGTCTAAAATCCTCTGAAATAAAATATTTTATTTTTGAAAGAGGAAGAAAGTCTGAACAGACTGTTCAGAAGATACAAAAGGAATGACTCTTGAAATATTGTGCTGTAATTGGTTTACGAGAATGACACTAACATCCCTGGCCTTCTGATATATAATTCTAAATTCCTTTATAACTGAAGATCTGGAGCGCCTGAAGAATTGGGACTTGCCTCTTATCAACAGAGAAGATAAATTAGGTTAGGTTAGGCTAGAATTTGAGCCTAAAGGCCAAGCTCAAGTCCTTAATTAAAGATCTATCCTTACTTGACCTTTCTTCGTATAAGTTAAAGGACAGGACCCAATTCTTCAGGAACTCCAAAGATATTCAGATGTCAAACCTGTTTAATATATCTGTGCCTAGCTTGAACTTCTAATCAAACCATTACCATTGCTAAATAAAAACTCCAGGCACTAGGTTTCAACAGTTTATCCTGGTATTTTGCAAGGGTTTGATTATAAATTTATACAGCATTACACATATGGACTGCTAAGTCTTCTATCCCTGTCCCTAATAGCTGCCTCCCATTACACTCAAGGCATAAAGGTTATTATTCATTCTTCCCAACTCCAGAAGTTAATTTTATTGGTAATATCTCTTCATCCCCCTGAGGGGGGAAGCAAGAGTACCTCCTCCATGCTCCTCTGCATGTCATTAAAGTCGACTAAATACGACAGTTGCAAATGGACTAGGAATCCCCTCCTTTGTATTTTCCTCCTACATAATGTAATTAACAGTACAGTATTTGCTTTGGCTTAGCTACCCCCTTATAAGGGGGATTATACATTTTTTTATATAGAGATCTTGTTTTCATACATGCCCTACAGAAGTTAAGAGGCTATTCAAGAAAAAAAAATCCAGCAACTGGGACTGGTAATATACGTGCCCCAGGTTCGATCTCGGACCGGTATTGGATTAGTTTTAACTGTTTCATGTCATTACCGATTAAATATTGCAATTAACTGAGAAGTCGGTGATTTCCTATAGGTCTACCTGATTATTAAGCCATTGCTTGGAGATCTCTAGATTCAAGTGATTGGAGAAGGTGCTTGGACCTTGACTATTAGGTAGGATATAGTGAACTAGTGCTACCAATATCCCTTGTTTCTACCTTTCATTATAGACCTTGTAACCATACTCTGCACACACTTATTTTTTCACATTAACAATAAGAGGTTTGGGGAAGCAAGAATGGATTATAAGCTCCTCATAGTATTCCCCAATCCATTTAGGTAGGTGTCGTGTTATACAACATGCTGGGTGAAAGTGGTATAACTACCTCTCTTCAAACAGGATAAATAAATTATACACTCCTTTGTGTGTCACAATTAGTCCCAATTCCAATAGGGGTGGATAGTCATACTAGAACAGTGAGATCAAACAAGTGGTAGTCTCTTCCTGGTATGCACATTCATCCATTGAGCTACTGCAGTCTAACAAGACGATTAAACAAAACATTATTACACACACATATACAATGGCTGTAATTCACTTTGCAAGAAGGGTGACCAAATCTAGGCATACATTCATCTGAAGTCAAACGTGCCTCGAACATTCCTATCAGGTCCTTGGAGATAAAGGGTTGCCACAATTCCCCACCATCAAAGTGCTTGGGCCACCCTCAGGGTAAGCAGGCAAGGATAATCTGCCAATTAGAACCAACAGCCACAGATAAATGATAATCAGAACATACAAAATTGTCAGTTTAAGGCTGTAAATTTTCTAGGCATGATCGCAGAGCTCATCATGAGATATGATAAAGATATATAATCAAAACAAGATGTATTAGTTATCAAGTAACAGATGATACGTACTATGCGTGCCATGAAATATTCACCATTCTTATGTCTACTTCAATGTGCCAAATGGCACCAATTTCCCAAATCGCCCCAATGTAAAAACCTGTACCAAAATAAGTATTTGTTATGTATAAACAATAATGAAGTAAAAAACTTGTCACAATACATTCTTTACTCTCTCACTAAAGAGGGCTTAGACAGCAAGGCCTTCACAACATTTTAGGCACTAATATGTCCTTAATGCATGTCAGTATATTCCAAGACTTCCCGGTTGGCACTACATAGAACCAAAATAGTCAGTATTACAATAAACACTCTTAGCAATAATAATTATTTATAAATGTATATTGCCTTGGTTGCTTTGTTTGAAACGAACTCCCTGCTACCATCTGCAAGAATGTCCAAAAGAATTTTTTTCCATACATAAGTTCTGCTAATTGTTATGTATAACTTTTGAGCTGATTAATTCGTGCGCTCTGCATTGCGCTATTTTTTTTTTTTTTTCACTGAGTAGAACACGCCATGTCGGACATCTAAGTTTGAGTAATAAAACCTCCACTTTTTCTCACGATTTTAAATGGATTATCCCCAACCATCTAATCATAGTATGGAACAAATGGCGACGAGGTACAAAGGACCAATGCAGTAGCAAAAGGAACTTCTGGTTTGCAGTATTTAAGTGAAGTTTTTGCAGTTTTGAGGTAGCCGGTAAATTGGGTAAGCTTCTGACTTCCGAGATTTTCGTTCCCGTGGCCACCCTCCATAGGCTGTTTTGATCAAGTTTTGCAGTTAGCATTGGAGCCTTCATAGAGGCCGTATTATAACTGTTTAAGCCTAATGCTGGCGATTTTTTCAAGATTGGAAAGCTATAGTGATTATTTTCCAAGGTGTACCCTAGATTGATGATAGCCTATGGTAGGCCAATTGTGTTTATCGGTAACCTTGTTTCCAGTGTTTTGTGTACGGTAGCCTTGATTGATCATAGCCTACCGTAAGCATATGATGCTTAACCCCAGTGCTTTGGGAAGTGGAGTAAAACAAATTGCATATAGGCCTAGCCTAGTTCTATGATGTTTAGCTTATGTTGTCAGTGCTATAATATTTAGCCTATTCTGTCTGTGCCATGATTGCATGTTGTGTATTTTGAGATTATTACCAGTTCACCCAGTGACTTAGCCTATAATCATGCCTCAAGAAAATGAAAATAGGGCTAACCGCAGAGTGAACATTGATCATTTTAATCCTTCAAAGATTTCTTTTGAATTGTGGTTAAGTTTGTTGGAAGCAAATTTTTTAAATTTAGAAATAACTGAGGCAAATAGTAAAAAAAATTTACTTCTGGTTTCTATTGGTACTGAAGTTTATGCTATTTTAGGAAACATTTGTGCCCCAGATTTACCACATACTAAGTCGTATGAGGATTTATGCAAATTACTTAAGGCACATTATGATGTAAAGCCTAGTTATCATAGAAGTTTATTGGCTTTTCAACAAAGGAGGAAAAAAGGAGGTGAGACATTAAAAGATTTGTATGCAGACCTGAAGTGTCTAGCTAAAGACTGTGATTTTGGTAGCAACTTTGATTCTCGTGTGCGGGATCAGTTGTTTATGGCTCTTGAAAATGAGGTTTATTTTTCAAATCTGGTTGCTGAAAATTTAAATTTGAAGGTTATGTCTTCTATCCAAATAGTTGAGAGAGTTTTGAATTTTGAACAAGCTTATGTTTCTGAAAAGGCTGGTGTTGTTCAAAAGGTTAAAACCCCAACCAATGGTCCCATGAGTAAGTCAGTTTCTTGTAAACACTGTGGTTACCCTCATGATAGTGCAAAATGTCGCTTTAAGAATTTAACATGTAATTTATGTGGTAAGAAAGGACATTTAAAACAAGTTTGTTGGAAGGCTTCAAAAGATGTCAAAGGTAATGTGAAGCCAAAGCCAGTAAAAGAAAGTTTTAATAAGGCTTCTGAGAAAAAACATAAGGTTAAAGTTAAAGCAGTAGACAAGGTAGCAGTTTCCAGTGATACTGATGAAGAAAGACTGTTGTCAGTAAAAAATGTCAATGCTATTGGTAAAGATGAAGTGAATATTTTGGTTAATGGTAAGTTTGTACCTTTTGAGGTGGATACAGGTGCTGCTGTGAGTACCTTGACTAAAGATTGGGTTCATAATTTGGGATTGTCCATTGTAGATTGTAATAAAATGTTAAATGCTTATGATGATCTCAAAATAAATGTTTTGGGTAAAGTTGGAGTGGATGTTTACTATAATTCTCTGCAAGTGAAACAGACATTTCATGTTGTAGGGAATCATAATTCTAACTTATGTGGCAAAGATTTGGTGCCAAAAATAGGTATTTATTTGTCTGGTATTAATGATTCTTCTAAAATTTCTAAAGTCAATGGTTCTGTGGTAGAATTGTTGAATGATTATGAAGTTAATCCTAATAAACCCATTTCAGATATTACAGCTCACATTCATGTTAAGAGTGATGTAGTTCCAAAATTCAGAAAACACAGATCAGTTCCAATTCACTATAAACCTTTAGTTGAAGATGCTTTAAATAAACTGATTGTAGATGATATAGTTGAGCCTGTTAACCATAGTGAGTGGGCTGCCCCCATTGTTACTGTGTTGAAATCGGATAAGGAGTCTGTACGTATCTGTGGAGATTTTAAAGAATTGAATAAATGTATATCATGTGACCAATATCCATTACCTAAAACAGATGAGTTGTTAGCATCTATTGGTAAGGGAAAGATTTTTTCTACTATTGGTTTAAAAAATGCATATTTACAGATTTCTGTGAGTGAAGAAAGCCAAAAGTATTTAGTAGTAAATACACATAAAGGTTTGTTTAAGTACAAAAGATTACCTTTTGGTCTTTCTTCTTCACCAGCTATATTTCAGAGATTTATGGCTAACCTGTTGAAAGATGTAGAGGGAGTTGATGCTTATTTGGATGACATTATTGTAAGTGGTGAATCTGAAGAACAGCATGATCTTAGGTTTATTGAAGTGTTAAAAATTTTGCAAGAGCATAACGTTCAGATTAACAAGAAAAAATGTGCTGTTAAGGTTTCTTCTTTAGAATATCTTGGATTTTGTATCTCAGGTGAAGGAATCAAACCTTCCCCTAAGAAGGTCAAAGCTATTCTAGATTCTCCACCCCCTACTTCTGTTGCAGAGTTGCAATCTTTTATTGGAATGTTGACATATTATTGTAAATTCATTAAGAATTTTTCTTCCAAGCTGGCCCCCTTGTATGAATTGCTAAAAAAGAATAAAGTTTTTAAATGGTCTGAACTTGAAAACAAAGCTTTTGAAATTGTAAAATCGGATTTATCAAAAGGTCCCCTTTTGGCTAATTATGATGGTAATAGTCCACTAGTTGTTGAAGTGGATGCGTCTCCTATTGGTGTAGGATGTGTATTGTTGCAAAAAATTGATGGAAGAGAATTACCAGTTTATTTTGCTAGTAAAAAACTGACATCAGCTGAACAGAACTATGCTCAAATTGACCGAGAAGGGCTTGCCTTAGTTTTTGGGTTGAATCGCTTTAGATATTTTTTACTTGGAAGACAATTTGAAGCAAGGACCGACCATAAACCACTTTTAGGTTTATTTGGCAAAGGGCGTCATATTCCTACTAATGTCAATGCTCGTATTCAGCGTTGGGCACTGTTTCTCTCTCAATATGATTTTGAGCTTACTTACAAAGTGGGTAAAGAAAATGTTGTGGCTGATGCCCTTAGCAGGTTGCCTATTGATGATGATCATAAATCCATGACTCCAAATGAATACATTAAGTTAGTTGAAGCTTTAGATTTTGAAGATATTTCTTTTTCAAAAATCAGAAATTGTACTCAGAAAGATGAGGTTTTGGGTCAACTCATGCATAATATAAGATTTGGTTGGTCTACAAATGATTTGAGATTACATGAATATGGTTCTGTTAAATCTGATCTTAGTTTATATGACAATGTAATTTTGTACAGAAACAGAATTGTAATACCTACCAGCTTAAGATGTAAAATACTTGAGCACTTACATAGTGGTCATAATGGGATAAATGTGATGAAAGCAGAAGCTAGGAATTGGGTTTGGTGGCCTAAAATTGACCAAGATATTTCTGAAATTACAAAGAATTGTCCAGTTTGTTTTAAAAATTTTCAACCAAACCAAGCTCCTGTGTTGTCATGGTCTACCCCTGATAAGGCATGGTCAAGACTTCACATTGACTATGCTGGACCCATAAATAACAAATATTTTCTTGTAATTGTAGATGCATATTCTAAGTTTCTAGATGTTCAAGTTACTAGTTCAATGACTTCAAGTGTTACCATTGAATTGCTTAGAAAAACATTTTCTAATTTTGGTATTCCAGACATTGTTGTCTCGGATAATGCTCCATATTTTGTGTCCGAGGAAATTAAACTTTTTTATAAGAAAAATGGTATTCAACATTTAACTCCTGCCCCATACAATCCATCATCTAATGGGTTGGCGGAAAGAGCAGTTCGAACTTTAAAAGAGGGCTTAAGTAAATTCAACAGTGGATCATTGAATACTAGAATCTGTAGATTTTTGTACAATTATAGAAAGAGTATGCATAGTGGTATAGGTAAATCACCAGCAGAGTTACTATTTGGAAGATGTTTTAAAACAACTTTAGTATCTGTAAAATGTTCCCCTAACAAAGACAGACCTGGAAAAATTGTCAAAGAAAGTTTTCTCTGAAGGAACAAATATGTACAATGTTGGTGATGCAGTTTTTGCTAAAAATTTTGGGAAGGGAGAGTCTTGGATTGAAGGTAAAATTATTGAAGTGCTTGGTGTAAGAAATTATTTGGTGCAAGTTCATGATTTTGGTAATATATCATGGAAGAGGCATCATGATCAGCTTATGCCTAGATTTACTGGTACTTGTATTAAGACACCTAGAGAGTCTCCAATGCCTTTAGGTTCTTCGAATGTAAGTAATTATTCCTATGCCTCTAGTTCCACTAATGATGTTGAAGTATCTTCACAAAAGTGTGATGTTTCAGTTCAACCTGATAGTAATTGTATTGAGTCTGAAGACACAGTCTCAGAAACTGAAAGGTGTGGTGTGAATGATAAACAGATTGTATCACCATCTCCAGTATTACGGAGATCAAAGAGAATTATTAAGCCACCAGAAAAATTAAATTTGTAATGTCTTTTGTTGCCATAATATATTGATATTTCTGTATAATGATTGTTGTATGTTGATATTTTTCTGATCCATTTTTGATAAGTTTTGTATGTCTTTTCTTGGAGGGAGGAATGTTATGTATAACTTTTGAGCTGATTAATTCGTGCGCTTTGCATTGCGCTATTGTTTTGTTTTTTTCACTGAGTAGAACACGCCATGTCGGACATCTAAGTTTGAGTAATAAAACCTCCACTTTTTCTCACGATTTTAAATGGATTATCCCCAACCATCCAATCATAGTATGGAACACTAATGTTAGCAATGTGGAAACTACCACATGCAAAAGACCTAAGTATATGGAGCTTTCAAATTCTACCAATTTCTAGCTTCTTGTATATTTTGTATCAAGACAACAATGTCAAAGAAGAGAGAAGACTTGCTCACAAATGTCTGTGTTGGGTATAACAAGCTGGGCATACCTTGTACTAACCTTACACAAGTGACTCCCAAACAGTCTACGAATTATATCTTACCTAAGTTTATGTGTATTTCACAGCAAACTGCACTAATTGCAATAATTTTCTTTCTTTCACAACAGCTCTAAGTGTAAATCATCATTAGTAATCTTCTCTGGCACATCTACGCTATCTGAAGTATGCATGTATGTAAAACATGGGATAAAGGTATCATTTCAAATTAGACAACACATTCAAGGCCCATTAAGACATGAAAGAGAAGGCCGAAAGAGGTTGAAACTGGAGAAAATAATCCTTGAAATATTATAGGTAAACTCACATACATTCAAAAAGCCCATTCGCAAAAAACACCCTTTTGCTGACTCAAATCAAGCCAGTATCCCTTGCATTCAAGGAGGATTTTAGCCTATATACTCTACCAACTAGAAAATAGTTCTGATTTCTAAATATAGAACAATGACAAGTATACTTTAAATTTCTATAGCAGCTACAAAAGGGTCTTTACCTAAGCTTGGTTTCATCTAATAAACAGACTGTATAACATGAATACACAAGGAGAATTTTCTCTTAATAACAAGAAATAACAGTATCAACAACAAAAAATAAGATCTTGTAAAGATGACTAGCCCCCAGAACCCAATGCAAAGTTAAATAGCCCCGTAAATTGTTACGTTAGCTTGGATGAGGTTGGATTAGGTTATGCAAGTTAGGTTAGGTGGTTGTCCTGTAAATATGATTAACCCTTGAGCACCCTAGACTTACTCTTCTTAACAATATCAGAATATTGTGACGTAGTAGGATTTCAATAATAATCTAGCTTATATTTCATCACACAATAGACCTATTTGGGAAATTACAGGACAGAGTTTTCTACATGAAGTTTGTGCCAAAGAGGAATAAAATGGTGCCATCTCTTATAAAGGTAATTGCTCCGGCTCTAAGTTGTTGTTTGCCATTTCATGTGGCACTATTAATCCCCAATTGATAGGGGTTGACACAGACAGGGTGGAACTGAAGAATTAAGGTTGGATGTCCTTCCTTATACCCTGCAGTGAGCTTGAACAGGGCTTGTTACTACACGAGTCAAGCAGTCTAACCAATGCACTACTGGGTCCCCATTTTTACAAAATGTTATGCATAGCAAAATACAAATATATTTTATTTAGTGTCTGGTATTACTTTAAAAACCCAAGTATCTAATATTTTCAATAAAACTGCCACAGAAGAATTAAAACACATGTAGAGGAACCAGACACTGAAATAAGTAAATACAGGGTGTCATCGAGCTATGACAAAGTTCCGTAGCTCACACTGCATCGTAACCCGATTTTCCATGTAAGTCAGAACACACCTAAATAAGCACCTATTGCCACCTATATATGCTAACGCAGTAGTAAAGATCATAATCTAAGACATAAAAACATAACAATTCTATGAAATGAAAACAAAACAAGGACTAAAAAAAACACATGGAAGACAGATATAAAATAATGAAATGAAGCAGCAACAAAAAAAAGAACAATTCCTTACATTTACTCCCGTGGTTGGATTGCACACTGAAAGGGACGTTGAAAGGCAGAGACAGGTTTATTGGGAGGAGGAAACTGGTGAGGCAAGAGAACCTGCAGCAGCTGGTGGCGACAATGGGAAAGGTGAATTTGGTGAGGCAGGTGACTTGCAGAAGCAGCTGAGGTAGAGGGTACAGTATCAGTTGCTGGCCTCTCTACCATTTTGAAGAAACGTTCTAGGCGAGTCTGGAGGGATGCCCTCTTCAACTCCTCCCAAATATCCTTGTAACATTGCAGAGAATCAGTGATCTCTCTGGTGGCCTTAGTGTACCTGGCAGTGTTGGGGTCCTGAGCTTTTAACTTTGCAAACAATTCTTCCATCAGGGCAAAAGCTTCTTCAAAGCCACTGTTTGTAAATTTCTTGTGCTTTGGGTTTGGCATTTCTTCCTCCTCTTCAATCAACTGCTTCTGTTAAATGAAGTCCTCAGCAGTTGACACCTTTCCACCACACTCAACCAATTGTTCCCACGCGAAGTTCGTATTTACGATACAAACCACGTAGATCGAAACAAGGATTTCTTAATAATTTATGGGAGATGCATCAAAACCACAAAATATCATAGGTTGAGAGCCTTGTAATCTGAGGATACCCTGTAGTTAACTTATTCAATTTTAAGCTGAAATAAGTAAAGAAAACATTGTCAAAATAAGAATTTCAACAACTGGATGTTAAACATTATCTGTTGTGTAATATGTTGTTTGCCATATTATGTATCACTACTAATCCCAAGCTGAATGAGGTTGGAGATGGGGAGTTAAGGTTGGATACCCTTCCTAACATCCATTGATGGACTCAAACAAAGGTTTGTCACTGCCCGAGTCAAGCGGTCTCCTGTTGTATAATGCTAATTTTGAATATATTTATAAATGTGAATGCATCAAAGCAATAAATTATAAAAAATTAAATCAACAGATAAGAAAATTAGTTATGATACATTGAGGCGAATAATTATAACAAATCAAACCTCTTTACTTAAGTTCGGTAAAAGTACTTAAATATTGTCCCCATATTTACAATAAGCATACAGTATCTTAAATGAGAGATATCAAAAAGTACTATACAGTAAATGTTAATATAAATTTTGAACACTTATTTCATCATGACTAAATGAAAATAAAAGCTTACTTCTTTTGCAATTCATGAGTTATACTGTTTATTCTAAGTAACTGAAGTGCACTAAGTTACTGAAGTGAAGTGATGAGAATAATCGACTTGTGAGGTGAAAAACCCTGATCAAGTGCACTGCGGAGCAATAGAAAGTGAATACAGCCTTAATTCCCAAGCTCCAACCAGGCTGTGTCCACCCCTATTTGAATGGGGATTTGAAGATCAAACCCAAAAATGTAGTTTTCTAAACCAAAGTTTCATTTTTTAAAACTTTTTCTTAAATATAATTTGCAAAAGGATGCCATAACATTGTGACTGTATTCTCCCGTATGCACGAGCTATCTGAAAAAAAGTTCAGGTGAAAGTTGCTTAAGAACTGTCAAATGATATCACAGATGCATTAAACTTAAATATAGTAATTTCTTCTAAATGAAAACAGACCAAACTATAAATATACTTAAGAAGCAAAGACCCCCCCCCCCCAGGCCCTTGTTCACTTTGCCTAACCATACCATTTCTGCACAGATTATACAAAAAAAGGTAAAGTTAGGTTAGTAATGTACTTTGGTGGAGGGATTAATCAGGGCATAACCTACACCCATTTGTTAGGATGGAGGTCTAATTAGTTACTACCTAGTAAATTACAAAAAAAAATGCCATGTTAATTAAAGCAAAATCTACTTTTCTAATCTTTTCCAAAGTCACACATAATTTATGACCCATCACATTGAGCAATCAGGCTCTGACAAAGAAAAAAGCTGCTGGTTACTCTGGGGAATGGATATTTAGCAGAAATTTTAAACTTGATGACCATGTTTTACGATTTTCCAACAACATACTGTATGCTTTAAGTTCATAGTATTTTTATGTAGAAATAAAATACTGTACATACTTTTTGCAGTGTGATATGCTGGAGACTAAAGTAACACAGTTGTTAGTGCTTGACTTTTAAATCAAGCCCATCACAGGGCAATGGGAAGGGCATCCAGCTTAAATTCCCCAGTTTTAACCAGTCTCTGTCCACCCCCCTGGAATGGGGATTACCCGAGACACATAAAATGATAAACAATAAATTGACATTGTAGTATGTCACTACTGTCACCACTCACAAAATCTAACTTTGGCACATACTTTTAACGGTATAAGGTATTCCCTTGGTTATAAACATTTGACTGATAAGCAAATTAGGTTAGATATATTTTGTCACTTTTCAATGATTCTGGAAACATGTTAAATGTATCAATTTGGAGTTAATATTCGTTTTATGCACCTTTCCATAACTCACTTCGGTATAAACACTCAAATTCACCCTTAGGTATGTAAGGCTTCAAATTTAGGTTAGGTTAGGTAAATTGAGTTAAGTTTAGTGTGGCTAGGTTACTTTTTTCGTCCAAAAATAGATGGGGGGATAATACGAATCGTTACCTAATTTGTTATAAAATCAATAAGTACAGAAAGTGTATTCATTATATAAAACAAAAATTATATAAAGCTAAAACTTTGAAGACAAAAAATATGATCTTAATAAAGAGAAGTAATTCCAGGTTACTCTACTGTCGAATTATTCATATGCATTAGGTAAGTCACCTAACATAACAACTTACTAGGTTATACATATAAACATGGGTTCTAAGGGTTACTCATCTTTACGAGAATTCATAATACTACCCCTAAACTCTATTTGAAGTGTTACCAACTTCACACGGAAATCTACTGTGGGCTCTGAAAATATCCAGTTCCTTAATCAAAAACACGTTTTGCGCCAAACCATTAACAAAATTTAATGTACACGTTTACTTTCACAACCTAACGGATGAAATGAATATGCAACATTAGGAAAATATGTAAAAGTCAATAATTATCAACTCGTTTCCTTACTAGGGGTGAACTAACCTAACTACCAAACCAAACCGGTATTATGTTAGTTATGGGGATGAATGGAATATGGCTTTTTTTATATATAGGGTAAAAATACCCCTAAAGGGATCCGCCCCGGTTAGGGAGGATGCGTTCCCCCAGGTGAGGTTAGGTTAGGACGCAATCAATTATCATCTCTTCTAAAAATTTACCACCAAACCTAAATATAACATTTCATGAGATTACTGCCTCACTGAGGGTGTGAAATTAAACATCTCAAACCATTCCCATTTAGCCCCATGGGTCAAATCGTTACCAATATGCAAAAAAATACAATAATTTATCACAGTACAATCGGTAAAAGTTAAGCACTCGACTCGGGAAGTGACATGTCTGTTTGCACCCGTCGCGGGGCAATAGGAAGGACATCCAGCCTTGATTTTCAAGCTCCAGCCCGTTTGTATCCAGTCCTATTCCTTTACCGTTTTTAGTGACTATGAATCCCATTTCGAATGGGGGTGACACTAATGTGTTGGAGTTGGGGAATTAAGGCTGGATGCCTTACCTAACGCCATGCGGTGGATTCGAACACGGGTTTACCGTAAATGAACTCAAGCTGGTCGACAAATGTATACTGCTAAAATAAAACAGAATTTCTCACAAATTGAGTTGGTGAAATACACCAAACAGTACTTTTTTTTCGACTCCTGGGCCCGATTTCTTACAGTGTAAACCTACGATACCATATTGTAAGTTAGCTAGACACACAAATGGATTTCATAAACGCATCTGTCGTGTTTCTGTGTATGGCTATGGGCCCGATTTCTTAAACAGTGTAAACTTAGGATACCACATTGTAAGTTAGCTAGACACACAAATGGATTTCATAAACGCATCTGACGTGTTTCTGTGTATGGCTATGGGCCTGATTTCTTAAACAGTGTAAACTTAGGATACCATATTGTAAGTTAGCTAGACACAAAAACGGTTTTCATAAACGCATCTGACGCGCTTCTGTGTATGGCTATGGGCCCGATTTCTTAAACAGGGTAAACTTAGGATACCATATTGTAAGTTAGCTAGACACAAAAACGGTTTTCATAAACGCATCTAACACGGTTCCGTGCATAGCTAGCATCCCGTACGGGATGCTAGCTATGCACGGAACCGCGTCAGATGCGTTTATGAAAACCGTTTTATGTGTCTAGCTAACTTACAATATGGTATCCTAAGTTTACACTGTTTAAGAAATCGGGCCCATAGCCATACACAGAACAGCGTCAGATGCGTTGATGAAATCCATTTGCGTGTCTAGCTAACTAACAATATGGTATCCTAAGTTTACACTGTTTAAGAAATCGGGCCCATAGCCATACACAGAACCGCGTGAGATGCGTTTATGAAATCCACTTGTGTGTGTCTAGCTAACTTACAATATGGTAGCCTAAGTTTACACTGTTTAAGAAATCGGACCTTAATCACTTTTCAGTTGCTAATACAACAACATTTCTGAGTCTTGTCTTTTTCAGAATGGCATAAAAGCCGCCAAATATGAAAAATTACGATATTCAATAATTTTCTCTCCATTCTTAATTTTTAATTACATTCAACTCAAAATGAAGGATTATAAAAATGTATCAATATCTACAATTTAATGCCTTAATTTCTATATTCTTGATTCAGTATTCTAACAAACACGGTGTTTTTCATTGTTTTTTTTTTCTATGTCGAGTTACTGATGAAATTCAGCATTTTCATGAAATTTTAAGCTTTATTCTAAATTAATAATTCGCTATCTTTGGAACTTTTAGCATCTTCTTTGACCTTCTTTGTCTAATTATCAATGATGAAATTAACTATTTTGATAAGAAAAAAAAATCAAAGCTTTTGAAGTGTTCAGATTCAATTTTTCTATTTTTTCCTTTTCTTTTAAGAAAAAATGAGAAGCGAAATATTTGTTGGAGCATTTTATTTTTTAATTCTATTCAACTTTATTATGACATGGAATCTTTATTAATGTCTGCATTTCCACACAGTAAGAAGGCCTAGAATATTCCTTCTTACATAAATGGAAAAGAAGCTAAACTAATTTCAGTGAACAATTACTGCTTTATTTTACTACTAACACTACTACTACGACTACTACTATTACTACTACTTCTACTACTATCACCACCACCTTCATGTAGGAGTATCTCAAGAATTCATAACCCTGGAACATATTCATATAATATTTCAATACAAATTCTCTCTCATTGGGGGCATGTCAGGAAGGATCTGGGAGTATAAGTAATTAGATAAGTATAACAATTCAGTAATTAAGCCAAGCGGCAGAGCAACAAAGGCCATTCAACCCCGAATTCAGTATGAAAGAACCACAATATACAATAAAATTTATTTCTTTTAGAAACTAAAGACCAGTGTGGCCAGCCACATATGAATGTCATGTTAAAAAAAATGATAAAGATTTAAAAATTTACAAAATTCTAATGGCCAGTCCGCCTGTGACCAATGCACAAATTTTGCTGAAGAAATCGAATATGGTAAGTCATCCTGGGCCAAACCACACCGAACGTCCTATATGGTCTTGTTTTGTCCAACAACTTTCGAAAAATATTACGGGGCGTTAGGAAGGGCATCCAGTCTTAATACCCCAGCTCCAAGCTATGTTTGTCCAACCGAACTGAATGGGGATAAGTAGTGATGCATCAAATGTCAAAGCATAGCCTAATATTTGAAATTTCCCACAAAAAGATTATTTCCTGAGACTCTCTCTCTCTCTCTCTCTCTCTCTCTCTCTCTCTCTCTCTCTCTCTCTCTCTCTCTCTCTCTCTCTCTCTCTCTCTCTCCCCTAGCATCCTTCTTGAGAAAAAAAAATATGATCTAATATTCTATAAAATACAAACGAAACAATATATTTCTAAATATGAGGTTAAGCAAAGATTGGAAGTTGTTCCGGTTTTACGTCACGGACTCCCTTTTCAACCAAGGGCTAGGACGTTGCCTTCTTGCGAAGGACTTGTTTTGGCAGATGTAATCCTTACCCTGAGTGCATGCCCTTGCTAACATCAGACCGTGACGAGGAGCGAACCCTCGACCTGACGCCTCAGAGTCGCGGATGCTACCGATTGAGCCACGGTGACTACTAAGCAAAGATTGGAAGTGATATGACCTTAACAGTATTTTTTTTTTTTTTTTTGAGTCTGCTCGCGATCATTCTCCTCATGTGTAATACTAGTCCCCATTCAAATGTGGGTGTTCACATACATGTTGAAGCTGGGGGATTAAGACTGAATGCCCTTCCTGAGGCTCCGCAGTTAGATCGAATCCACCTTAGTCGCCTCCCGATCCGTGCACTCTACCACTGAGCAACCGCGACCATACTGCAAATAGCGCCCTTATGCCTTCTCCAAATCTAATGTGGTTCTAATAGAGTTGGTGATCTCATGTTTTGGTGACCAAAATAGGTTAAAAATAGATGTTAACACGAGTTATTCTGAAACCTGTATGGCTTATGCTAGATAACAATGAGAACCAGCAACTGGCCAGGCATCTAGAAAATACTCACAGATACTTACGACTTCAGGAAGTTTCTAGATCTAGAGCAACTCTCTTTTAGAGAACATTTAAGGAATATTTAATTTCTGTGTGATTACCTAATTGTGATTACCTAATTGTGTTTACGGGAAAGAGCCCAAAGCTCGTATCTTCCCGTCTCCTGATCGGTTCCATTTTAGACTTAGTGATACTTATCATACCTGTCCTTAAAACTATGGATTGAGATAGCATTAACTACCTCCTCGCTTAGCCAATTCCAATTATCAACTACTCTTACACTGAAAAAGTATTTCCTTACATCCTGCAAAGAAGTTTTCTTACGAAGCTTCAAACTATGACCTCTAGTTCTAGAGCCAGCCATATCAAAATATCGATCCCTATCCACTCTATCATAACCATGAAAGAATTTAAAGACTGTCACCATATCCCCCCTCACTCTTCTAGCTTCGAGTGATGGTAAGTCTAATTCCCTCAGCCTCTCGTCATAACTGAGATTGCGTATTTCTGGCACCAGTTTCGTGGCATGTCTTTGAACTTTTTCAAGTGTGTGTGTGTGATTACCTAATTGTGTTTACGGGAAAGAGCCCAAAGCTCGTATCTTCCCGTCTCCTGATCGGTTCCATTTTTAGACTTAGTGATACTTATCATACCTGTCCTTAAAACTATGGATTGAGGTAGCATTAACTACCTCCTCGCTTAGCGAATTCCAATTATCAACTACTCTTACACTGAAAAAGTATTTCCTTACATCCTGCAAAGAAGTTTTCTTACGAAGCTTCAAACTATGACCTCTAGTTCTAGAGCCAGCCATATCGAAATATCGATCCCTATCCACTCTATCATAACCATGAAGGAATTTAAAGACTGTCACCATATCCCCCCTTACTCTTCTAGCTTCGAGTGATGGCAAGTCTAATTCCCTCAGCCTCTCATCATAACCGAGATTGCGTATTTCTGGCACCAGTTTCGTGGCATGTCTTTGAACTTTTTCAAGCTTAGCTATGTGCTTTTTCAAGTGCGGATTCCAAAAGGGGGCTGCATATTCGAGTTTTGGCCTCACATAGGTTACATAAATATTTCTGAACATTTCCTTGTCCATGTGCCTGAAGGCTACCCTTACATTTGATAAGAATGCATATGCTGCCCTTACTACGCCATTTATATGTATTTCTGGAGACAAATCTGCCAATATGTTTACTCCTAGATCTCTCTCATTTTCTGTCTCCTGAAGTTGTACTCCGGCCACCGAGTAGTCAAGCTTGGGCCTTCTTGAACTTGTACCCATTCTCATTACCTTACATTTTGAGGTATTGAATTTCATTAGCCACTTTTCTGACCACTCATGCAGATTATTTAGATCCTCCTGAAGTTCTCTACCATTGTTCTCGTTTTTTACTTTCTTCACAATCTTTGCATCATCTGCAAACATATTCATGAATGAATTTACAGACTCTGGTAGGTCATTTACATATACAAGGAACAAAAGTGGCCCTAAAACTGAACCCTGTGGAACTCCACTACTAACTCTTCTCCATTCAGACACTGAGTGTCTTACTCTAACCCTCTGTTCCCTTCCTTCTAAGTAAGTTTTTATCCATTCCAAGACATTTCCACCTATTCTAGCCATTGATTGCAGCTTCCTAATAAGTCTCCCATGTGGAACAGTGTCAAACGCTTTCTGGAAGTCTAGGAATATGCAATCTGCCCAGCCCTCTCTTTCCTGTAAGATTTGGCTTACCTCATCATAAAATTCTAATAAGTTTGTTACTGTTGATCTGCCTTCTCTGAAGCCATGTTGCCTCACTGACAAAAAGTTGAAGGATTCCAAGTGAAGAGAGATATGTTTCCTTAGTAGTTTCTCCATAACTTTGCAAACTATGCTGGTCAAGGAAACTGGTCTATAGTTCAGAGCCGTATCCCTCCTTCCCTTTTTGAAGATAGGTATCACATTTGCTTGTTTCCAGCATCTTGGAATCTCCCCCGACTCCAATGACTCCTTAAATATGATACTTAGTGCCACTGATATTGTGTTTGCGCATTTTTTAAGCACATGAGGGGATATGTCATCAGGACCTGTAGCTTTATGAACATCTAAATCCATCAGCGCTTTGCATACCTCTGTGGCTGTAAGGTTGATGTTCTCTAATACCGGCCCTTGAGCTTCTATCACTGCGATCTGAGGGGGTGGGGTATTTTCTACTGCAAATACAGACTGAAACTCCTTGTTCAATTCTTTGCAGATCTCTTCGTCCGTCTCAGTGATGCTTCCATCCGCTCTCTTTAGCCTTAAAACCTGTTCTTTTACCTTCAGTTTTCCTCTGATAAAGCTGTGGAAAAGCTTGGGATTTTCTTTCGCCTTCCTGGTGATGTCCCTCTCATAATCTTTCTCTGCCTCTCTCCTTTTACTTAGGTAGTCATTTCTTGCTCTTTTGTAGGTTTGCCAGGCATTTATGTTTTTTCTCCTCCTATACCTTTTCCAGCATTTGTCTCTCCACTCCTTAGCTCTTTTACACCCATTATCGAACCATTTCTCTCTGGCATGAATTACACCTACTTTGGTGACAGGTATGCAGCAATCTACAATCTTCCCATATTTCTCACAAAAGATGTCATACATTTCTTGTACAGATTTGTTGTAAAATAAGGTTCTCCAGTCAATAACTGCAAAAAGCTCATTCATTTTGATGTAATCTCCTTTCTGATAGTTCCTCCTCATGTCCTCAGTGCCTCTACTCTCAGGAGAAATGTCTTCAATGATATACTCCATCAACAACACACAGTGGTCACTCTTTCCAATTGGTGGTTCATACTCAATATTTTCAATATCCAACACATTATCTGTGAACACCAGATCAAGTAGTGATGGCTCATCCCCACCCCTGGCTCTTGTTGGTTCCATTACATGTTGGTGTAGGAAATTCCCTTGTACGCAATCTAGGAATCTTGCCCCAAAGGAGTCCTCACCACTGTGTGGGTCAAGATTTATCCAATCTATCTCTTTATGATTAAAGTCTCCCATAATCAAAATCCTACATTTTTTCTCCCGCGCCATGTTAACAACTGAGTTTATGACTTCAATCGTACCTATATGACTTTCCTCATAAATTTCAAGCCTATTTTGGTTCCTTGGTGGGTTGTATACAACAGTTATTATAATGCTCTCTGACCCAGTATTTATGCTAGCAACAAGAAATTCCCTGAACTCACTTTCTATAGCCAAGTTTATCTCTTCAACTTGAATCCTCTCACTTATGAGCAGTGCTATCCCTCCACCAGTCCTCTCAGATCTTTCGACCCTTAGTATTCTGAAGCCCTTAGGAAAAACTGTGACACTGTTTATGTCCTCACTCAACTTAGTCTCTGTAATTGCTACTATATCTGCCTTACTGTTGTGAATCCTATCTTTTAATTCTACTGCCTTACCAGCTAATCCATCAGCATTTGTGTATAACAATCTTAATGAGGCCCCATCCCCTGATCTTCTGTCATTATCTTCTTTATCTCCCCTTTGTCTGGAAGTATTCCGTAACGAAAATTTTTCTTCTCTTCTTCATTTCTTTCATCATTTAACCTTCTTGCCTCTTGCAACAAGTTTTTGATCTTTCCCATCTCTTCCTGTGTTCTGTATCGTCTAATGAACACTTCTTTGCATTCTTGAAGGTCTTTTAGACTTTTTTTTCTCAACAATATTTCCCTACATGTCTCCCCTCTCTCAAAGGTTACTTTTGTTGGTCTCGGCTTTCCTTCCCTCGAATATTTACCTAGTTGGTATATGTTTACAATATCCTCAGGACCACATACTACTCCAAGCTTTCTTATCAGGTCTACAACCCTAGCTTTATTTTCTTCAAGTCTCCCCTGCCATGTTGGCTCCTGGGATTCACTTATGCCTGAGATTACCACTGTCTTCTCCTTATCAAGTGCCTGTCTGATGAGTGGGTTTGCCCTTTCCATCACAACGTCTTTCATTTTTTCGATTACTGTCTCTTTATAGTCAACTGTTTGTATGTTTTCCAGTGCCACCACCTTTACAGCCTCTTTTACTGCCACATTCCCCTTTAGTGCATCAGCAAAGGACGTTTTCATGGCATCATTTTCCATATTCAGCTCCTGGAACTCTTTTCTGAACTGTTCAATGTTTTCTTTAATCTGAACATTCCAAGCAGCAATCTCGTCTCTCTCAGAAGATAGCAGTGAACTAACATCTAATTCCTTTAGGTTGTCATTTAGCTGTTTGTTTTTATCTTCTTGATTAGAAATTCTAGATTCTAGTTGACTCTTTTCCCCTTCCAGCTTCTTTATTCTTTTTTCTAGTTCCTTTCTCTCCTGCCCTTGTGCTTTATTTGCTTCCTCCAAAGATCTTATTTGTTCTCTGAGTGTTTCATTCTCTTTCATTTCTCCATCCATATTCCGAATTTTATCATCAAGGCTTGTAACCATTTCCTCTAACTTCTTGATTCTCTGTTTAAGTCCTCTGATGACTACCCCTTCTCCCGACCCATGGGTGGGAGAGGTTTGGGACAGAGATGGCTTCATTTTTATGTTCTCCCTCTCACAGAATATAGAAAGAAGACGAGAAAGAGGAAAAAAAAAAGAAAAGAAAAGAAAAGAGAAAAACTTCTAATTTACCTTCACACAGAATTTTTATATCTCCATATAAGTGCTATTTAGTGACTCAGTTTGTCTCCTTTCTGGTAACACACATCTTAACTTAAAAACTTGACCATGGTAATTTACGTATAAAAAGAAAAAGAAAAACAAAAGTCAAACCTGAAGGAAAATTCGAATTTGTGTTCGAGGTGGCACCCACCTGTTTCTGTTATATATTCTTCCTAACTGATAAACTGACTTGCTAACCAAGATATGTTATCACGGGATTTAGACTTTACATTTAACTCAATATATATACAAAATAACAAAATAGCAAACGAGAAAGCTAAAAGAAAAGCAAAAAAAAAAAAAAAAAAATGAAGAAAATAGGACTGCTGTACTACTTGGCAACTTAACTCAGTACTGTTGACGGGTGGGTATTTGGTAATTTTTTTTTTCTTTTATTATTCAATTTTTTCGTGTATCAAACTAACTAACTAGTTAATATAAATGGGAAGGATACTGTTTTTAACAATATATAGAACCACAGGATCAGGTAAAACGGCTCAAGAGCTTTCCCCAGTTTACACAAAAAATTAGGTAATGTGGTGTGAGGCTCCACGTCTGGCAACTCTTCTAGATTTCCCTCAAGGCAGAAACTGGACGGCAGCTTCTCTCTCTTCTCACGAAAAAGTTCTCAATTTTTTTTCCTTTAATATGAACAGTCTCGCCTTACAACAAATATTAGTTTTTGTACTCACAATATTCTGCAAGATTTCATATTTTTGGAAATTATGGTAAAGTTTTCCACTAAGCACTTTAGTCACTCGAAACTTTGAAATTTAAGAGGAGCAATTCCGTGTGTCACTGAACGCGCGGTGTGTGTGTGTGTGTGTGTGTGTTTAACTTGGGCCATTATTATGATTGAGGGCTGTTAGCATGAATTCCTTACCGATAAATAATGTTGGGAAGCAAAGCTTTCTGTTGCAGAACAGTGTTGTTAGGCCACTCGACTCAGAGAGTTCAAACCCGGGACGTTAAGAAAAGCAACCAGGCTTAATTCTACAGGTCCAGTCAAACCAGTACGAAAAAAAATCTCATGAAATTTAGTATGTTAAGTCTGGTTAGGTTAAGTTAGTTCAGTCGCAGACAAAAATGGATCTGATTATAGAAATAATTTTTTGCATGTATTTTTAGGCTTTGTGTTTTAATTTCACACATTTACCTTTACAATATATTCCTATATGATTTATAAATTTTTTTCTATTAGAATATGTCCATGTATACTGTAATACTATGTGTCCATTCCCAATCGAATGGGGATTAACAGCGACATAAAACATCACAAAACAACGACTAGGCCACGTAATTGCATGCAAGATATATATTATTTGTAAGGATGTTATGTGCATTATGTGATAACATCTAGTTTATTATGGAGTAAAAATGTCACAAGTATTGATAAACACGCAAGTACTGTGCATATATATAGCATACCCACACGCGTATATATATATATATATATATATATATATATATATATATATATATATATATATATATATATATATATATATATATATATATATATATATATATATATATATATATATATTTTTTTTTTTTTTTTTTTTTTTTTTTTTTTACCAGGACGGGCCAAAAAATAATAAAATAAAACAGCCCTCATCGGGCCTGGGCACGAAGAATACATAAAGTAAAGAGAAACAGACATGAAGAGTGTAATGGCTTGTCAGATGTGAAGGGATAATAAAAGCTGTGTAATGAATATCCAAGAATATTCAGTGTAGCTGTAGACATAGATGTGTGTGTGTGTGTGTGTGTGTGTGTGTGTGTGTGTGTGTGTGTGTGTGTGTGTGTGTGTGTGTGTGAAATTACCTAATTGTGCTTACGGGAAAGAGCCTCAAGCTCGTAACTTCCCGTCTCCTGATCGGTTCCATTTTTGTACTTTGTGATACTTATCATACTTGTCCTAAAAACTATGGATTGCATTAGTATTAACTACCTCCTCACTTAGCCAATTCCAGTTATCACTACTCTTATACTAAAAAAGTACTCCATTACATCCTGGAAATAAATTTTCTTACGAAGCTTCAAAGTAAAACCTCTACTTCTAGTGCCAGATAAATCAAAATATCGATCCCTATCCACTCTGTCATAAGCATGGTGGAATTTAAAAACTGTCACCATAGCCCCTCTCCTTCTTCTAGCTTCGAGTCACGGTAAGTCTAATTCCCTCAGCCTCTCATCATAGCTGAGATTGCATATTTCTGGCACCAATTTAATGGCATGTCTTTGAACTTTTTCCAGTTTAACTATGTGCTTTTTCAAGTGCGGATTCCAAATGGGGACTACATATTCTAGCTTTGGCCTCGCATAGGTTACATTAATATTTCTGAACATTTCCTTGTCCATGTGCCTGAGGGCTATCCTTACATTTGCAAAGTAAGCGAATGATGCCCTTACTATGCCATTTACATGCATTTCTTGAGACAAATCTGCCAGTATGTTTACTCCTAGATTTCTCTCATACTCTGTCTCTTGAAGTTCTGCTCCTGCCAATGAGTATTGAAGCTTGGGCATTCTTGCACTTGTACCCATTCTCATTACCTTACATTTTAGAGTAATGAATTTAATTAGCCACTTTCCTGACCACTCATGCGGACTATTTAAGTCTTCCTGAAGTTCTCTACCATTGTTCTAGTTTCTTACTTTCTTCACAATCTTTGCATCATCTGCAAACATATTCATGAATGAATTTACAGACTCTGGTAGGTCATTTGCATATACAAGAAACAAAAGTGGCCCTAAAACTGAACCCTATGGAACGCCACTACTGCCCCTTATCCATTAAGACACTGAGTGTCTTACTCTAACCCTCTGTTCCCATCCTTCTAAGTAAGTTTTTATCCATTCAAAGACATTTCCACCTATTCTCGCCATTACTTGCAGCTTCTTGATAAGTCTCCGGTGTGGGACCGTATCGAATGCTTCTGGAAGTCTAGGAATATGCAATCTGCCCAGCCCTCTCTTTCCTGTAAGATTCGGCTTACCTCATCATAAAATTCTAATAAGTTTGTTACTGTTGATTTACCTTCCCTGAAGCCAGGTTATCTTACTGACAAATAAATAAAGGATTCCAAGTGAAGAGAGATGTGTTTTCTTATTGTGTGTGATTACCTAATTGATTACCTAATTGTGTTTACGGGAAAGAGCCCAAAGCTCGTATCTTCCCGTCTCCTGATCGGTTCCATTTTATACTTAGTGATACTTATCATACCTGTCTTTAAAACTATGGATTGAGATAGCATTAACTACCTCCTCGCTTAGCGAATTCCAGTGATCAACTACTCTTACACTGAGAAAGTATTTCCTTACATCCTGCGAAGAAGTTTTCTTACGAAGCTTCAAACTATGACCTCTAGTTCTGGAGCCAGCCATATCAAAATATCGATCCCTATCCACTCTATCATAGCCATGAAGGAATTTAAAGACTGTCACCATATCCCCCCCTCACTCTTCTAGCTTCGAGTGATGGTAAGTCTAATTCCCTCAGCCTCTCATCATAACTGAGATTGCGTATTTCTGGCACCAGTTTCGTGGCATGTCTTTGAACTTTTTTAAGTTTAGCTATGTGCTTTTTCAAGTGCGGATTCCAAAAGGGGGTTGCATATTCGAGTTTTGGCCTCACATACGTTACATAAATATTTCTGAACATTTCCTTGTCCATGTGCCTGAAGGCTACCCTTACATTTGATAAGAATGCATATGCCGCCCTTACTATGCCATTTATATGTATTTCTGGAGACAAATCTGCCAGTATGTTTACTCCTAGATCTGTCTCATTTTCTGTCTCTTGAAGTTGTACTCCAGCCACCGAGTAGTCAAGCTTGGGCCTTCTTGCACTTGTACCCATTCTCATTACCTTACATTTTGAAGTATTGAATTTCATTAGTCACTTTCCTGACCACTCATGCAGATTATTTAGATCCTCCTGAAGTTCTCTACCATTGTTCTCGTTTTTTACTTTCTTCAAAATCTTTGCATCATCTGCAAACATATTCATGAATGAATTTACAGACTCTGGTAGGTCATTTACATATACAAGGAACAAAAGTGGCCCTAAAACTGAACCCTGTGGAACTCCACTACTAACTCTTCTCCATTCAGACACTGAGTGTCTTACTCTAACCCTCTGTTCCCTTCCTTCTAAGTAAGTTTTTATCCATTCCAAAACATTTCCACCTATTCTAGCCATTGATTGCAGCTTCCTAATAAGTCTCCCATGTGGAACAGTGTCAAACGCTTTCTGGAAGTCTAGGAATATGCAAGCTGCCCAGCCCTCTCTTTCCTGTAAGATTCGGCTTACCTCATCATAAAATTCTAATAAGTTTGTTACTGTTGATCTACCTTCTCTGAAGCCATGTTGCCTCACTGACAAAAAGTTGAAGAATTCCAAGTGAAGAGAGATATGTTTCCTTAGTAGTTTCTCCATAACTTTGCAAACTATGCTGGTCAAGGAAACTGGTCTATAGTTCAGAGCCGTATCCCTCCTTCCCTTTTTGAAGATAGGTATCACATTTGCTTGTTTCCAGCATCTTGGAATCTCCCCCGACTCCAGTGACTCCTTAAATATGATACTTAGTGCCACTGATATTGTGTTTGCACATTTTTTAAGCACATGAGGGGATATGTCATCGGGACCTGTAGCTTTATGAACATCTAAATCCATCAGCGCTTTGCATACCTCTGTGGCTGTAAGGTTAATGTTCTCTAATACCGGCCCTTGAGCTTCTATCACTGCAATCTGAGGGGGTGGGGTATTTTCTACTGTAAATACTGACTGAAACCCCTTGTTCAATTCTTTGCAGATCTCTTCATCCGTCTCAGTGATGCTTCCATCCGCTCTCTTTAGCCTTAAAACCTGTTCTTTTACCCTCAGTTTTCCTCTGATAAAGCTGTGGAAAAGCTTGGGATTTTCTTTTGCCTCCCTGGTGATGTCCCTCTCATAGTCTCTCTCTGCCTCTCTCCTTTTACTTAGGTAGTCATTTCTTGCTCTTTTGTAGGTTTGCCAGGCATTTATGTTTTTTCTCCTCCTATACCTTTTCCAGCATTTGTCTCTCCACTCCTTAGCTCTTTTACACCCATTATCGAACCATTTCTCTCTGGCATGAATTACACCTACTTTGGTGACAGGTATGCAGCAATCTACTATCTTCCCATATTTCTCACAAAAGATGTCATACATTTCTTGTACAGATTTGTTGTAAAATAAGGTTCTCCAGTCAATAACTGCAAAAAGCTCATTCATTTTGATGTAATCTCCTTTCCGATAGTTCCTCCTCATGTCCTCAGTGCCTCTACTCTCAGGAAGAATATCTTCAATGATATACTCCATCAACAACACACAGTGGTCACTCTTTCCAATTGGTGGTTCATACTCAATTTTTTCAATATCCAACACATTATCTGTGAACACTAGATCAAGTAGTGATGGCTCATCCCCACCCCTGGCCCTTGTTGGTTCCATTACATGTTGGTGTAGGAAATTCCCTTGTACGCAATCTAGGAATCTTGCCCCGAATGAGTCCTCACCACTGTGTGGGTCAAGATTTATCCAATCTATCTCTTTATGATTAAAGTCTCCCATAATCAGAATCCTACATTTTTTTTCCCGTGCCATGTTAACAACTGAGTTTATGACTTCAATAGTACCTATATGACTTTCCTCATAAACTTCAAGCCTATTTTGGTTCCTTGGTGGGTTGTATACAACAGTTATTATAATGCTCTCTGATCCAGTATTTATGCGAGCAACAAGAAATTCCTTGAACTCACTTTCTATAGCCAAATTTATTTCTTCGACTTGAATCCTTTCACTTATGAGCAGTGCTATCCCTCCACCAGTCCTCTCAGATCTTTCAACCCTAAGTATTCTGAAACCCTTAGGAAAAACTGTGACACTGTTTATGTCCTCACTCAACTTAGTCTCTGTAATTGCTACTATATCTGCCTTACTGTTGTGAATCCTATCTTTTAATTCTACTGCCTTACCAGCTAATCCATCAGCATTTGTGTATAACAATCTTAATGAGGCCCCATCTGTCATTATCTGTGTGAGAGAGAGAGAGAGAGAGAGAGAGAGAGAGAGAGAGAGAGAGAGAGAGAGAGAGAGAGAGAGAGAGAGAGAGAGAGAGAGAGAGAGAGAGAGAGAGAGTTGTTTATATATATATATATATATATATATATATATATATATATATATATATATATATATATATATATATATATATATATATATATATATATATATATATATATATATATATATATATGCTTAGTAGATCGGCCATGGCACCAGCTGCCAGTTGAAATACTACTACTGAAGGTATTACGATTTCAACTAGGACTGGTCCACACAGCTCCGGGTTGAATCTTTCTTCAGGACGGTTCTTTCCTTATGCCTACATCTCCACCGAATATTCTGGCGTATTCATTACACATCTCTTGCTATTCCAGCACATCTGACAAGTCACAACACTCCCCATTCCTGTTTCTTTTTGCCTACTTTTTCCTCATATTTGCTATATTTATGGAAGGTCCAAAGCTTATGGCCCCCAGTACCCTGCATAGAGGGGTGCTAAGAATATCCGGGGATATGTTGACTCCACTACTGGCGTGAGGGTAGACACGCTTGGTGGTAGTAATGGTTCTGCTCTTAATCGTACACCTCCTGATAGATTTTCTTTCACTCTTCACTTTTCTAATATTCGTGGCCTGAATTATAATCTTTCGTCTGTGGAACAGCGCTTGGGTACTTCCCTCCCTAATCTCCTCC
>JAXCGZ010000052.1:165000-186355 GCA_037179515.1 Halocaridina rubra
CCTCACTACCTCTAGTTATAAATCAAAATTCTTGTAGACTGTTCTAACAGATGACATAAAAAACATTATGAAAGAAAGAGACAAACTACAAAATGAAGTAAAACTACAAAGAGATAATATCCCTTTAAGAGAAAAGTTTACAGAGCATAAGAAACAAGTAAAATCATTATTAAGTAACAGTAAGAAACAGTATTACAAAAATGAATTTCAAAACGCTAAAGGCAATATCTCTGATACATGGAAAATTGCTAAAACCATGCTTTCCAATAACTGTAATAAAAGTAGTAACATATCAATTATACCCGATGAGGTAGATGTAAGTGCTAAAGCAGAAGAGTTCAATAATTTTTTCGCTGAAGTGGGGAAAAAAACCTTTGAAAAAACAAAAAAAGAAATAATAAATGAAATCAATAATAGTAATGGTGGTAATAATAATGATGATGGTAGTAGTAATAATAATAGAAATGTTGATAATGGTGTAAATAATAATGATGGTGGTAGTAATGGTAATGATAATAGTGATGATGGTAGTAATAATAATAATAATGTTAATCTTCAAGAACATAGTGCATTCAATAGAAGTAATGATGTCTTTAACCCTACTACAGTAGATTGTAATACAGTAATCTTAGTAATAAAAAATCTGAAAGACTAATGCATATGGATCAGATGGAATTTGTTTTCGTTTTATTAGAGATTCATTATTTGTAATAGCTTATTATCTGACGGTAATAATCAATACTTCCATAGTTACCAATATCTACCCAGATTTATGGAAAAATCCCCATGTAATTCCTGGTTTTAAAAATGGAAATCCTGACGACGTCTCTAACTATAGACCAATCTCTTTACTACCAATTTTATCAAAGATACTTGAAAAGATTGTTGCAAATCAGTTAAGTGAGTTTCTTGAAAAAAATAAACTTATTGCAAAAGTCAACACGGTTTCAGGCCAAAATTATCAACTGAAACTGCCTTATTGAAAATATCAGATGAAATATACAAAAATATAGATAATAAGAAAATATCATTGCTACTACTACTCGATCTTTCTAAAGCTTTTGATAGTGTACACCATACCATTCTATTAGAAAAATGCAAAAAAATGAACATTGACCCAAGCTGGTTCGAGAACTATTTAAAAAACCGCTACCAGTCAGTCAGAATAAAAGATGTAGTCTCAAGTCGCAAGAAGGTATTGTTTGGGGTCCCTCAGGGATCGATCCTAGGACCTATACTTTTTCTAATATATGTAAACGATCTAGTAAAATATTTACCTAACTGTTATGTCATTCAATATGCTGACGATACTCAAATCTTAATTGAAGGAGAAATTAATGATTTAGAAAATATTATTCGTAGAGCAGAAGAAATTTTGTATATGGCTAAACGTTACTTTCTAAAAAATGGTCTGCTACTTAATGAAACTAAAACCCAATCTATTCTTATCGGATCCAGACAATTATTATCAGAAGTTGATGACATTCTTCATATAAATTTTAACGGTAATATCATTAAGCCAATGAACTCGGTAAAGAACCTAGGTGTCTATTTTGACCGTTACATGAATTTTGAAATGCATATAGATGAAATTTATAAAAAAGTAATGGGTACTCTAATATATCTAAATAGGGTAAAAGACTCATTTGAAACATCAACTCGTATAATAATTGTCCAGTCCTTAGCTATGAGTTTAATTAATTACTGTCTCAAAGTTTGGGGATGTACAAATAAGACTCAATTACAAAGAATACAAAAGTTACAAAACTTTGCAGCACGAGTGGCTGTTGGCAATGTAAGAAAATACGAGCACATCTCTCCTGTTTTAAAAGATCTAGAATGGATAAAGATTAGAGATAAATATGTTTTTGATATATGTACCTTTGTTTTTAATATACTAAGAAACAATATTCCTGATTGCTTGTATAATTTTTCTACAGTAAGCTCAGTTACCGGGTTAACTACCCGTCAAGGGGAAGATTTATTAGTACGAAGGTCTAAAACTGATATTGGCTCAAGAGATATAAACATTCGTGGACCTCATTTATATAATCAGCTTCCCAGAGAACTAAAAAATGCTGGTTCAGTGTATACTTTTAAATATAATCTTAAGAAGTTACTCTTAAAGGAAGATTTTACTTGTAAATTTTAATAGTACACCCATATTTGAATACCCAATGTATGTTGGAAATAAAGTCTTATTATTATTATTATTATTATTATTATTATTACTCTATCTCATTTACCCAATGAAACAAGACTTACCATTACACAAGTGTCATTAGCACCAGTAATTACTTTAAATGAGTTGTTCCATCGTTACACACACACACACACACACACACACTTCCAGAAAGCGTTTGACACTGTTCCACATGGGAGACTTATTAGGAAGCTGCAATCAATGGCTAGAATAGGTGGAAATGTCTTGGAATGGATAAAAACTTACTTAGAAGGAAGGGAACAGAGGGTTAGAGTAAGACACTCAGTGTCTGAATGGAGAAGAGTTAGTAGTGGAGTTCCACAGGGTTCAGTTTTAGGGCCACTTTTGTTCCTTGTATATGTAAATGACCTACCAGAGTCTGTAAATTCATTCATGAATATGTTTGCAGATGATGCAAAGATTGTGAAGAAAGTAAAAAACGAGAACAATGGTAGAGAACTTCAGGAGGATCTAAATAATCTGCATGAGTGGTCAGAAAAGTGGCTAATGAAATTCAATACCTCAAAATGTAAGGTAATGAGAATGGGTACAAGTGCAAGAAGGCCCAAGCTTGACTACTCGGTGGCTGGAGTACAACTTCAAGAGACAGAAAATGAGAGAGATCTAGGAGTAAACATACTGGCAGATTTGTCTCCAGAAATACATATAAATGGCGTAGTAAGGGCAGCATATGCATTCTTATCAAACGTAAGGGTAGCCTTCAGGCACATGGACAAGGAAATGTTCAGAAATATTTATGTAACCTATGTGAGGCCAAAACTCGAATATGCAGCCCCCTTTTGGAATCCGCACTTGAAAAAGCACATAGCTAAGCTTGAAAAAGTTCAAAGACATGCCACGAAACTGGTGCCAGAAATGCGCAATCTCGGTTATGATGAGAGGCTGAGGGAATTAGACTTGCCATCACTCGAAGCTAGAAGAGTAAGGGGGGATATGGTGACAGTCTTTAAATTCCTTCATGGTTATGATAGAGTGAATAGGGATCGATATTTTGATATGGCTGGCTCTAGAACTAGAGGTCATAGTTTGAAGCTTCGGAAGAAAACTTGTTTGCAGGATGTAAGGAAATACTTTTTCAGTGTAAGAGTAGTTGATAATTGGAATTCGCTAAGCGAGGAGGTAGTTAATGCTATCTCAATCCATAGTTTTAAGGACAGGTATGATAAGTATCACTAAGTCTAAAAATGGAACCGATCAGGAGACGGGAAGATACGAGCTTTGGGCTCTTTCCCGTAAACACAATTAGGTAATCACAATTAGGTAATCACATAGTTTGAAGCTTCGTAAGAAAACTTCTTTGCAGGATGTAAGGAAATGCTTTTTCAGTGTAAGAGTAGTTGATAACTGGAATTCGCTAAGCGAGGAGGTAGTTAATGCTATCTCAATTCATAGTTTTAAGGACAGGTATGATAAGTATCACTAAGTGCAATATATATATATATATATATATATATATATATATATATATATATATATATATATATATATATATATATATATATATATATATATATATATATATATATATATATATATATATATATATATATATATATATATATATATATATATATATATAATAATAATAATAATAATAATAATAATAATAATAATAATGGCTACCTGTCAGTGCATCTAGGAAGAAAATTAGTATTATATTTTGTATCTTACCAAAATATCAAGAAAAAGTTGTTTTTTTTCCTTGAGTAAAATTATTTTAGCATCTAGTGTATATACAATATAATGCCGAGTTCGTGAAACAATACAAGGTATCGCTTGAGAGTTTCAGCTTGGAATTCCCAAGGAACACCTTGTCCAGCTTAAATATCAAGTATTTTGTATAATACCGAATTCGTGAACCAAAATACAAGGTATCACTTGAGAGCTTCATCTTGAAATTACGTGATATATTTTCCTGGCTTAAGTATTATATATAAAAATAATACCGATTTCGTGAACCAATACAAAGTATCACTTGAGAGCTTCATCTTGAAATTCACGTGATACTTTGTCCTGGCTTAAGTATTATGTATCATGAATATAATACCGAATTCGTGAACCAATACAAGGTATCACTCGAGAGCTTCAGTTTGAAACGCACGAGATACTTTGTCCTGGCTCAAGTATTATGTATCATGAATATAATACCTAATTCATGAACCAATACAAGGTATCACTTGAGAGCTTCATCTTGAAATTCACATGATACTTTGTCCTGGTTTAAGTATTATGTCTCATGAATATAATACCGAATTCGTGAACCAATACAAGGTATCACTCGAAAGCTTCAGCTTGAACCGTCACGCCCAGTTGGTGATTCCAGGCCCGTTTATATCTCTTGACCTTGAAATCCAGAAGAGAGACTTTTCATCCTCGTAGATTTTATTTCTTCTCTCGAAGTTTCTTCAAGACGTCGTTTATTTCGTATACCTTATTCATCACTACAACGGTGTTGAGCTTTATAGAAAACTTGTCCTTTGGCTTTTTGTAATATGAAGTATATAATTGTATATATAGATAGAAAATTGTAATTTTTCTCGCGAGGGCTGGCAGAATAAGTTTCCAGAATCCATATTATTTTTGCATTGTGCATGATCAAAACTATATTAAAGTTTTTGTCATGTTCCCCAGGTTTAATTATATTTTATTTTCCTGTTTTAAAAAAGATGAATTTATACGTTCATTTAAAGAGCAGAATTAAATTCCGACTAAATTTCGGCATTTAACATGGAAGAGATGACCGCTTGTGTCTGAAGTAGACGAAGTGAAAAATTATTCTTTAAATAGGAACTATTTGACGCTAATTATCAATATAAGATTAAAATATTGGAATATTTGAAAAATTTTGCTAATAAGACAAAGTAACTTTAGAATATAGTATAAATAAACATTATTTTAAGGTGTGAATTTAGCCACAGACAAAACAGAATCATCTATGACTCATTAAATGCCTGCAGGGTGAGAAGAGAGAAATTCAGAATTAAATCTAGAATTTTCATTCGTGAATGGTCAAGAAATTCTTATTCACTTTACTAAATAGTAAGAATTTGTTAGCATTTACGTCAGTTACAAAGTTATTCAAGTTCGAACATTCTTTTTTTTAGTAATTTTTACCGCGGAGGAACACATATTTTATACCTCTATGTCTGTTTATCTCCACCGCTATTGTGGTTGGCGCGTGTGACAAACCTCGCTTATTATTTAGTAAAAATACGCATGAATCCTTATATGTCTGTTTACATATGTATACTACTCTTAAAAATATCTTATTTTTGCATAAGAACGCACGACCTTTTTATTGCATGGCTCTAGAATTCATGCTTAAAATATTACATTTTAATGTTAAATGGGTGGGTAGAAGCAAGTCGCAGGTAACCCTTTATGACAGTACCAGAAAGTGTAAAAGAAAACGGAAGTTTATAGAGTATATTTTGGCCGAAATAAACAAAAGAGGATCGCTTAAGAGTTTCGCCTAGAAAAATTACAGATATTTTGATTGTTCCCTCATGTTTTATAGTATTTGACATTATGCTTTTTATTTACTTCTAAACATTAGATGTAAAATACGATAGTGTGGCATAATTACCTTTTATTATTCTTGAATAGTAGACAAAAGAGCTTTGTACCGTCATAGAGATCATTTTCGTAGATAGAACCCATATTTTGCTATGTAGCAGATAATTATTTTCCTCCTGTTTTAATTAGGCTTCGGCAAGATCAATCTTAGAAGAAAATACTTCAAATATGGCTTTAAATTTATTCACGTCAATTCGGCAGTAGTAATAAAAAGGTTCGAATCTCATTCGTGAGTATAATAAGATCCAATCCTCTAGCCTAGTGTCAATGCACTTCTATTTTCCCCCAAGCAGAATTTTTTTTCTTCAGTGTTGTTGTATGGGTACGTGGGTGTGGGTGTGTTTGCTCCCCCAAACCGGAAAAGATATTTGAAAACAATTAATCTGAATATAGTGTTTGTTGCAAAGTGTCGCCATTATGTTGAAGTTTATGAAAAACACTCCTAAAATTACGCCGGAGAGATTACAAAAGCAGAAGGAATTATTTGAATTTAATAAGGTGAGTTTGCAGTGAGTGTCTTAGCACGATTTAGTCAGAGTATGCGAATATTTTATTTGGTGGATCGCGTTTGATCGTATATCCCGGATAACGATATTTGCCTATATCGTTTTACCGGTAAATTGAGGCCCGATAGCCGATCTAATCATAATTAAGATCATATTAGAATTTCGGCATCGAAACACCACGACAAGATTCTTTGTAATTGCCTGGTCACTTAGGTTAGGTACACTAGTTTGGTTAGGTTAGAAGGGGTGTCTAAAACAAATCTTTACCAAATACGAAAATGCATTTTCGAGGGTATTATTTAAGTTATGGGGATTAATGGAATATGGAGCCCCCGGCTAGGGAGGACGCGTTCCCCAAGGTTAGGTATGTTAGGACGCACCTAAAATGTATTTTATTTTTTTCAACTTGTCCGTGTAATCTCCTCTTCTAAAAATTTACCTTTTGGAGAGCATATCAAGCTATAAAATGAAAAATTACAATACAGTAATTTTGCAGAAGAATCTTACCCATTGATCCTGTGGTTGATCCAAGCTGTGTGATGGGGGCAGTTGTGGTAACCCTTTATCCCTACCCAACTAAGAGGAGTTGATTGGGGTGAATTGGCTTTAGGTGAATGTGTGCTTTAACTCGGCCATCCCCTTTTCACGGGCAAATGCAGTTGGTATTAGTTTAATATATGAATAACATCTATTAAATGAAAGTGAAAGCGATCCAACACTCTGCATGCTATCCATCAAGAGACAGGCAAGGAAAAATCACCTCCCTGGACATAAATGTCTAGAGAATTGTGTTTATGGAATGTTTTTACCAAACTGGTAAAACCTAACATTGGATTGGATTCGGTTTTACGTCACGAACTCCTTTTTCTACTAAGGGCTAGGACGGTTGCCTTTTGCGAAGGACTTGTTTTGGCAGAAATAATCGTTACCCTGAGTGTATGCCCTTACTAACCTCAGTCCGTGATGGGGCGCGAACCCTCGACCTGCTGCCTCAGAGTCGCGGACGCCACCATTTTGCCGCGGAGACTACTGGTAAAACCTAACATTAAATAGTCATTTATGACGATTTTGAATTTGTGAAATTTAGACTCTCCCAAGCAGTTTGAAATACTGTGCTGTAGTTGGGGATGAGACGAGGTGTTATAGTAAAAAAATACCGTTTCTTTAATAGACTGGTCTTGATTTTCTTATTGTTCGACTACCTATATATCTAAACAATTCTGTAAGGTCCCTTTGGAAATATGTTGGGAAGACTGATAGAAGCAAAGTTATAAACTGGGAACTAGCATTGCATAATATCTTAAGAGTAATTGTTTACTTTCACACCCCTAGTTAGGAAACTCTCATGAATTTTATTTTATAATGTTTAGTTAAGTTAGTTCACCTTCAGATATGAAAGAAGTTGATAGGTGACATTAATTGCTTTATAGGTATAGACACTGTTTAGTGTTTTGTTTTGTTTTTTCACTTTAGATGCTTAGGGTGTGAATTTTTTTTTTTTTTTGTAATTTAATGCAACTAATCCAAATCCTAGTTATTTTGAATTTAATAGCCATTATCTGTTTGAGCAATGAAATGTGTAAATACTCTTAATACTTTTATGTGTGAATAATCCTTTTTGATAGTCATATTTCAATTAGAATGAGTGGTTTTTGAGATATACCGCCATTTAACACCATATATAACATTGTTGCTTATATAAGCGATAGTAAAAATCATATGTCATTGTCCAAATCAATCATGGAAGTAGACTTTACAATTAGTGTACTGTAATTGGGGCTCTTCAGCTGACCCTCTTACCTTACCTAACTTAATTTTAGAAGGTAAATGTAGGTCTCAACTTTATGGATAGCCACATTGTGTTGTAATATGCAACTAAGATGAGAGACGTTTTGTATTAATATATGCAGATAATCTGTTGGGAAAAGATGCTGAGGCTGGAGGTGCCAGGCAGTAGGGGGAGAGATAGGCCAAAGAGGAGGTTTATATATGTGATGAAGGAGGACATGAGAGTGTGGTGTGAAAGAGGAGGTCTCAGAGGCTGTTGATTTGCCATGGTAACCCCTTATGGGAGAAGCTGAAAGAGTCGATGATACAGTTAATCTGTACACATTAAGATATCTGATGAGAAATGCCTAAAAATATAACAAATCTCTTGTTGTCAGCCAACGGTGGTGTAAATATGTGGAAAGATAAGTTTGGCACCTATGATTACTCCAAACAGTTTATAATTTCACAGTGAATTAATTAATAATAGCACATCCTAAATTTACCCTCTGGGCTTGGTGACTACAGCTAACGTGCATAATAGAAAAATTAAAAGATATCTTTGGACTTTATTTTTCTTTATATCCACCGTGGTCATGCTGTGGTGAGAGCGCTTAACCCTAAAGGTGACAGACCCAAGTTTGCGTCCACCTTGGGGTGTTAGGAAGGTCATCCAGCCTTAGTTCCCCAGCTCCAGCTTATATGCGTTTACCCCCTTTCAGTTAAGGATTAATAATGAAAAATAAAATGGCAAACAACACTCATTGCAGGGCTAAAGAGTCCTCCATCCCCATACGAGTAGCAGATCTCTTTTGTACGACATTTACAGAACCCAACTTTAGCTATGCTTGTATTTACAACAAAACGAATTAATAAATAATAGATTACCTTAATGGCTATAAAATTATGCTTTAAACCATAGACAGGAACAGATACAATTTGTAAACCTGTAATAAAACACCATTACTTCTCGTTTGACACTATTTTGAGAGAATCTTCGGTAATGTGCTTCCTCTGTTATGCACAGTATTCCCAAAGTTTTATATTTTTGCAGTTTTGTGACATGGCACTGCTAGAAGATATGGCATAAATTGTAAGCCAGTAACAAACTGCCTTGACTTTTTTCCATTTAGCACTCTGCCGAGAGAACCCCTTTGCTTAACGTGATGTTTATTTTATATATATGATCAAAGTTTTATCATTATTTTAGCAGTTGAATATAGTGTAAATTGTCAGGCAGTAATATACAACTTTAAAACCAGTAACAAAATGTCATGACTTCTCATTCGGCACTCTGCTGGGATAATTTTTACTAAATGTACTATCCTTTATATATACCCGAAGTTTTATTTATTTATTTTTGTATGGTTTTATGGCATAGCTCTGTCAGTAGATATAATGTAAATTGTGACGTTTCCCCATATAGGCTACTCCTTCATGTCATTTTGCAAGCAGTACGAGGTTACCTACAATAAGATGAAATCTTCACTTGTTTTCCTCTATTTGATATTTTATCTTATGGAGGAAGATCTCATTGATTTCTTTTATAACCTGTAATAATGAGTAACTATAGTTTCCTTAAGGTATTTCTATTATTTAAACATATTTCAAACTGGTTTCTCTTCGTGGTGCTCAAGTTTAGAAAAGTTGATACAGACATGACTGTGTGTTATTTATGAACTGATTTGTTCTTTTTTATGATCCTAGAAAAGATATGCGTCACTTTTTGACAAAAATTTCACTTTTATCAGTCATATGTGATTGTTTGCTATTTCATCTGTTTAAAATATCTATATTTTAAAGTCTTTTTATATCTTTTCCCCGACACGTTCCTTTAAATGTGTAGCCTATACAACTTTAGTTGTTGCAGACGTTTCTTGATAGAAAATTGGAAAACTACATATTTTGTGGCAAACATTTGACGGGTTGACAGGTGCTTTTGTCAACAGTGTCCATGAAAATTCTAAAAAGCCTTGTTTTTGTGCAGTTTTAGATTGATAAAATGACAGGACTTTGTAAAATACCAGTCAAATCCCTTATAAAAGAGGAGAACTTACTTCAGTTAGTTTGCTTTGGTTTAAACTGTTTAAAATAAAATTAAAAGTATTCAGTGTTTGCCAGTAAATATTATTAATTTACTGTAATTAGAGCCGTGAGATTTACCGTGCATGTATATTGTAAGAGAATTTAGTATAGGAGACAATGTTATTAAGCAGTTGATGATGATCAGGTAAAATGAAACTGTTTGAGATCATTCAAATATGTAAACATAACTTGAAATATAAATACAGACACTCTCCTGCTTACGAATGAGTTAGTTTACAAAAGTCCTTTGAAAGTAGAATTGTTCATATGTTGTGTTTAGGTAAGAAAGAGTACTCCACAGTACATACATGGCGGTACTGTACAGTAATGAGACTAAAGACCCTTAACTATTACATAAAGCATAAAGTATACAGTATTAATGAATTTAGTACAGCAATAATAATGTAATAATACAGTACAGTACTATATACATTAATACATGGATAGATAAATGGGTAAGTATTTGTTCGTATCTGCGAATGTTCATAAGTTGGTTGTTCATAAGTAGGGGAGCATTTGTAATCACCATTACTAACTATGGGCTCAAACCTGTATCAGTCACTTCCCGATGTGCACGCTTCACTACTGAGCTATTTTACTATTTGCTACTTATTATGTGTTTTATGTTGCTTAACCAATACAGTATTATATATCTTGCTTTGTCTGTCAATTGGCATTTGGGATGATTTTCTAAAAAAATTTATTTGTAAAACTCTTCTCATCTATCTAGATTTTTATTTGTATATTATAAATTTTTTTTCCAATATGGCTGAATTGAAACTAGATTTTTTTTTTTATTAAACACTCTGGAACATTTTTTGGCAATATGCCAAAAGAATTGTTTAAATATCAATATGTTGGTGGGAGCTGCTTGCTAATGCTGAAGTATGTTTGCCATTTTATGTGTCACTGTTAAACCCCATTACGGGATCTACACAACGGGTTAGTGCTGGGGAATTAAGGCTGGATGCCCTTCCTAAAATCCCGTTGTGGGGTCAGACACTGGTTTGTCACTTCTCAAGTCAACTGTTTTGATTACTACATAATCGTGTCCCCTCGCTCTACTAAAGTGCTTGTACAATGCTAAACAGCTGATTAACTTATATTTTCAACTATCAAAATTAGCATTTTCCTCATTCATGGTTATCTGAAAGCTTTTGTCACAGCATTCCATAACTACCCCAGATAACTGTAGGTAAACGGTTACATTATTTTAAGAGCTTACTATTTTATATGGTGTGGAATTTTTGAAGGTGTGAAATAGAGTAAAATTTTATGCCAGAAATATAGAATTTACTCATTGATCATATTTTCAATACTGATTGAGTGTTAAAGAGTAGTGAAATTTACATTCCTTTGCTGATGATATTAACTGTGCTAATGCTTTGATGAAAGGATGGTTTAGACATGTCTTTTGCACTGCCTCTGGTAGACCAGTACTTGACAGTGTCAATTGGGCGCCTCCAGGCACCAGAAAAATTGGAAGACCCAGACCTACTTGGATGAGAACTATGAAATGTAAGGCTGGAGATGAATGGAGATCGTAAGAAGTGCAGACACGGGAAAAGAATTGAGCAGTGCAATTCAAAAAGGCCCCTTGCATCGCATGGTGTTGGAGGCAGTGATAATGATGATGAATTCTTTGATTACATTATCAGATATAAAAAATTGAAAAGGAAAAATGTAACACTCTTATGTGTGATTTTTCCATATTTATTTGTTGTTTCTAAATGTGTGTAGGCTTTGCATTTCTGATACAGGATTTAGTGTCACGATATCAGTATGGATTTGCATTATTTTGTTTTCTATTTTACTCCATGTTCTGCAGAGAAGTGACGGAAGATGTGTACTCTTACCATGCCATTATGCTCCGATGTGTTGAGTTGCTGAAAGTTTAGCTATTAAAGAGTGATATTGTGGTAGTCTTTCCTGAGGGACCACAAAAGCGCAATGGTTAGAGCGCTTTAGTTTGGAAGTAACAAACTTTTTTATTTCCATTTCATTACAATGGGTATTCGTCAGCCAGGGCAAGCCCCAACCCCCCACTGTGATGTCCAACCACAGCAGTTCCTGCCAGTAAACAGCTTAAACTCTCGGTCTTGGACGGGGACCGATCTTTCGACCTCGTGAATGCGAAGCCAGCGCGTTACCACTGCGTTCAAGCCCATTGCAGGGTGTTAGAAAAGGCGTCCAGCCTTAATTGCCAGCTCCATCCCGTCTTTGTCCACCCTTGTTTGCATGAGGAACTATAGTGACACATAAACCTTTATTTCCATTACAATACAATGGGTATTCGTCAGCCGGGGCAAGCCCCAGCCACAGCAGTAACCTGCCAGGAAACAGCTTAAACTCTCGGTCTTGGATGGGAACCGATCTTTCGACCTCATGAATGCGAAGCCAGCGCGTTACCACTGTACTAGCCAGCAGGGGACATAAAGCAGCAAATAATAAAATACTGCTAGACTGCTCATATTTTTAGAGATAGTCTGGCTATAGAAGATTGTATCACATTAAAAATAACTTATTTTGGGATTTGATTCTTTATTTAAGAATTAGAGATATTTGTATATTCTAGGCTCTTTACGTATCGCTTCGTATGAAACGTTGATGGCTACAAATATTAGAATGTTTTGCCTCAATTTTCAAGGAATTGTAACATATCAGACAAACTCTGAAAGAAAGACCAAGAGGAAAGAAGCATTATGCTGCATTGTAGGTATTCAGTCCGTCTATCATTTTTTTATAGTGTAAAGTAACACTTCTTTCATGAAATGTTACTTCAAATGGAAAATTCATATTCTAGCTAATGGCATTTTGGTTTGATAAAGTCATTAAAATTACAGTATTAAGACTTTATTGGCAAAGGAAGGTTTTCAAGGAAGCGATAAAGCTGTGATAACTCTTTGTTCCTTTGTTGTAGTTCACCATCTTGTTTAGTGCTCATTTGTTGTTGTTCCCTAAGCTGCCTGGCCAAACAGCCCCATTCTGCTCAGATTGGTGTACCTGATATGTATAATATTTTTTTTCTTCAAATTGCAACTGCTTTTAGTTAAAGTTTCCAACACTCCTACCATTATTTTTTTTTTTTACTTTAATGTTTCACTATTAATCCTCAGTCGAATGGGGGTGGACACAGACAGACTGGGGCTAGAGAATTAAGGGCTGGCTTTCCTTTCAGAAGCCACCAGTGGACTTGAACGTGGATTTGTCACTTTTCAAGTTGAGCTCTCTAACCACTGCATTACCTTTGAACACACTTACCAGTATATACAGATTGGGGCTAGAGAATTAAGGGCTGGCTTTCCTTTCAGAAGCCACCAGTGGACTTGAACGTGGATTTGTCACTTTTCAAGTTGAGCTCTCTAACCACTGCACTACCTTTGAACACACTTACCAGTATATCATGCAAATATATGAACCACATATTGTTTATCACCTATTAAAAACAAAATGTGTTTGAACCATCGCCTTGTCACCCCATTTATCAGTTGGTAGTCTTGCTTCTTTTCCCTCTGTGGGTATAATGTATTGCAGACCAGTACAAGCTTTTCATATTTGGAAGTACAGTAGTAATAAACATGCGCGTCTGGTGCATGTTATTATCTGTCTGTACACTAAAGTCAAAATCCCTCTTATAAGGGGATGGCTGACTCAAAGCAAAATGTTTGTGTGAATGAAAAATACAAAGGAGGGGATTTCCAGTCCTCTTGGTCCTCCCCATTTAATCAATTTGAACAACACAGTTTAGCACACTCATTTTTTTTTGTCATCCAGCCAAGTCTTTGCATCTTTCAATTATGAATATATTTCCCCACACATCTATTGTACTCAGTAAAGCTTCTGATTTTGCTTGGGGTACCACATTCGGTTCTCCACTAGCCTCTCCTTATAATCCCAAAACTATGAACTTTCTTGGTAAGTTGAATTTGTGATAGCATGTGTTCATGGAACGACTTAAAGCTTGTATCTTGTGTTGGCAATATGTGAAACTAAACTTTTTTGTTTTAAATAACTTTCTGATTAAGAATTTTAGACAACTCAGATGAAGTGGTAGGGGGTAACAAGCTTTGGCTGTGGGGCTTCACAGCAAAATATTCTTGGCCACTTACCCTGTGGGTGACCAGAGCAGGTGGTAGGGTGAAGTGTTGCAACCTTTTATCCTCGGGGAGCTAAGATGGAACTCGGCTACCCCCCTTACATGGGGAATTGCAGACATTGGATCTGCATGAATGCATTATCACTCGTGTAGATCTTTGATCTGTATCAGATAGTACAGAATGGCATGTGGCAGTGAGTATACTTATCAAGATTTTTCATTCCCATTTAGTGTATTTGTATATTACACACAGATAGTGAAGGCCTGGAACTACATAGTTAGAGCACTCAAGTCACGAGGTGACAGACCCGCAATCAAGCCCACTGCGGGCATTAGGGAGGGCATCCAGCTTTTATCTCCCTTATATTTTCAACTTGTCTGTGTCCACTTCTATAATGGAAATGAGTAGCAATAATTAAAGCGACAGGAACAATAACAGAAAAAGTGAAGACGAAATCCCAACCCCCCTCTGCCATGTATAGCACCTTTAGTAGCCTTATACGACATACATGGAATATGAGGATGTTATTCTTTCATCTCCAGTGGGAATAATAGTGATATCAGGATATAGCCTAAGTGCATTAGGAAACTGAGGTAGTGCAGTGGTTAGAGCAGACGTCTCAGGATGTGACAAACTCATGATTAAGCCAATCGCTGGTTGTTAGAATTGTATTAGCTGGGAAATGCGAGGGGATCTGTTGATATGGGAATTTCTACATAGCTAATTAGTGTTGTTTAGGATATCAGTTATAAAACTGTTGAGTACTGTAGCCATATCACTTCACCACAGCTACTAAGTCACAGTGTACTTAATCCTTGTCAGGGAATCAATGATGAATCGAACTCGGCTTTGTCACTTCCCAAGTCAAGTGCTCTAACCACTCCTCAGCTATGGTCCTCTACTTCTGTAGTACTGTTATTTTTTATTTTTTTTTTGCAAATGGATTGTGGCTTTGACATAATGTTCCTTATCTGATAAGTGTCTAAATGGATTTAGAGATTAGGAAGTGACTTTTTTTGCTTTAATTCTTACCAAGGCGCCATTCATAGTCATAGATTTTATTGCCAAATATTCAGTATACATACAGTAATAAATATGTACATTATATTCAGAGGCACTAGCCTCTGAATATAAGCACACATATTCACCAGTAGCTAAACATGCCTCAACACTGCTCTCAGGTCCTTGGTGATGAAAATGTTACCATAATAACCTCCCACTGCCCTGCTTGGGTCCTCCGCAGGGTAAGAGAGCATTAGGTGTAGCTTAGAAATAGTTACAGTTGAGCAAATATCCAGATTAGTATCATGTGCTCTTTCTAGGGCTGCCGCAGGAGCTCAGTAGTAATATGCACAAGCCAGGAAGTGAGTACCTGTAATACTTGTTCGATCAATGTTTGAGTGTTAGGTTGTGACAGCCTGTGTACAAACAAGAGGCTCTCAGGTTGCTTTCCTGTTGTTGAAATGTAGGTGGAGGGAGGACAAAGAAACTCACTAGAGATAGGTCTACATTTCTGCTGGGGAACCTGCATCATTGTAGCTGCCCTCCCTCCACTCCAGATGTTATGATTTTTTTAACTTGAAATTGGTTGGTTTAGGCACGTACCTCCACCCTGTTGTGTATCCTGAATGATTCGAGGTGTGAAAAAGAGGGAGCACAGTTGTAAGTCTCCAGAGTATTGGGGGAGCTTTCCAGTAATAATAACATTAAGGGGGCAGGGGGCATTGAGGCCTAGATAAACTCTAGCTTCCAAATAGATAAAGTGTTAAACGACAGTGCTTATTTCTTCACCCACGATTGTGTCATTGGCTTGATGTGTAGTAATGTATAAGTCATAGGTAGCAGCTGTATATATACACAGCAGTATGTGTCCGGCCCTATTTAAATGGGGACTAGTTGTGACAGAGACTGTGCATTAATTTTCATTATTTTAAATATTGTTCATAGATAGAATTTTGTTTTTAAGTTTGCATTCCGCAAATTTCGAATGAGTTTATCAACAGAGTAATAAAATGTGGTTGCAGTATTAAGGCTGGATGCCCCTCGTAGTGCCCTGCTGTAGGTTTGATCGCTGATCTGTCAACACCTGAGTTGAGTATTCTAATCACTCCTCTACTATGATCTCAGTTTTGGCACTGAGTGATGTTGTAACAATCTATATTAGGAGTTTATCGCAGGTCTATGTTTTTCAGCCATGTTGGCCTCAGTTATAGGCAGTATTGCCAAACATTAAGTGTTTCTGACGAGGTTAGGCTGAGTTGGGTTAGCTTAAGTCTGGTTTGGTCAGGTTGAGTGATCTTAAAAGATTAAGGCTGGGTTGGGTTATGTTAAGTCTGGTTTGGTTTGGTCAGGTTAAGAGTGCTTAGAGTTGATCATCTTTGCAAGATCAAGAAGCAAATAAGAAGTCCAGGTACCTCATGTGGGGTTAAAGGAATTTATATACTGTACTATATTTGGTGCCTGGGCACCATGAACAGAAGAGAAAACAGAGTGAAACAGTTGGAGAGTGTTGTGACTTGTCAAATGTGAAGGAATAGTAAGAGATGTATAACGAAAAGGTTAGAATATTTAATGTAGATGTAGGCATGGGAAAAAAACCGTTACTGAAGAAAAACTTTATATCAGGCTGTCCTAGTCAGTTTTGTAAGTGTAAGGTCAGGTAGGTGTAAGTTAGATGTAATTTTGGAATCAAAGAGCAAAAGAAAAAAAAAATTTAAATGCTTACGATTATATTCCAACTTCATTGACGCTAATATTATATGTCTGAGAGCACCCGCCCCACATGAAGAGACTGATGTTCCAACTTTGATATTCGCATCTAAAGGGGGGTTTACGCGGTCAAACTGTTCGTCGAACGCGGTTCGATAGACAAGTGTTTGAAGTGATGTTCGAACGTGTGAACGGGATATTTGGTTGTCGAACACGTTCGACAAACGTGTTCGACAACCAGATATCCCGTTCACACGTTCGAACATCATTTCAAACACTTGTCTGTCGAACCGCATTCGACGAACCGTTTGACCGTGTAAACCGCCCTTAACATGTGCTTTTTCTAGACTGTCGAGTCGAGGAAACTACATATGCATATTTAGTTTGTTTTCAGTATGATAATAAATCCAAAGAGGCTAATGAGTTTTTCAGCAACTCGAGTAAGCATTTTTTGGCCGTTATTGCTGCGTATTGAGATAAGTATGTAATGAGTCGCTACTTGCTGAAGTAGATTCTTATCTATGAGGCTGCATGCAGATGACGCAAGATATCTCGATTAGGAAGGATGACTCATTTAGGCTAGGTCTCGTCGTCAGCGCCCAACTTAGCTCGCTTACTACTATATTACTAGTTATATTGTAAACCGATATACATAACTTCCCATTATTTATATTTACATTTTAGTGCTTTTACATGTGATATAGTCATCTGCTTATATCAGTCAATTATGAATAAAGTAATGGCATTTATTAACTTGTACCCGATACACTTATAGCCTATGCCGTGCGTTGCACTATCGAGTCCTAATCTGCTTTTTGTATTTCATGATTACATATGCGTTATAGCTCTTGTTATATTTTTGTGCTTGTACTTATCTGCTTTACTCTTGATAATTAACATTGTATGAGTGACTATTTTTTTTTCTTCATTAACTATGTAATGCTTTTACATAGCCTAACAAGTATATTAGAGTCTATAATTACAGTTTTAGTATTTATTCTTTTAACGTCTGTTTATGTAGTGATTCTCTCTCTCTCTCTCTCTCTCTCTCTCTCTCTCTCTCTCTCTCTCTCTCTCTCTCTCTCTCTCTCTCTCTCTCTCTCTCTCAAAATGTAATCAGTTTATTACCTGCTTATTATTGTTTGCAATTACCAGCTGTGGATATATAGAATACCCACTATGCCAGGATAGTATAGTGAGTGGGTGTGCTTTGACTCAGCCAACCTCATTAAAAGGGGTTTACATCTTGCACTTGTATGCTTACAGACAGAGGGATACATTCATACATACATACTGACAGACAGAGGCATATATATATATATATATATATATATATATATATATATATATATATATATATATATATATATATATATATATATATATATATATATATAATATCTGAAACAAACTGTCTTCATAGATAAAAATTCCTCTCTGATGCTCAACTATAATATAAATGTTTCAGAGTTACCTTATCTTACAATATACATATATATATATATATATATATATATATATATATATATATATATATATATATATATATATATATATATACGCCTTCCTCATAAGTACTGTTTTAGAGTAGGCTACATGCAATTGTAAGTGATATCCAGATCATGTGAATGTTGAATCATCATCGTCATCAACAACTACAATATCTGCAAGATTAAAGAAACCACCTCCTCACTTTCCTAGCAATAGTAGGTTGCCGATATAGCTTTCATAACTTCTTGAGGTTCTTTCAAACACCCATTTACTACTACTACTACTAGTACCACTCCAGTTGAATCGCACTAATGCCATCCTCGTATATTATCAGCTTACAGGAAGTGCCATATATGTAACTCATCTGAAAGCGAATACAGAATATGATTAGCGATTAATCACCTGATAATAGGATATCTCGCATACTTATTATTCACTCAACGGTGCTAAACGGAAGGTGAAATTATTTGTTAAGATTCAGTGATTCACTGGAGTGACGCTGACAAAATTGTTCTTTAGAGGATTTGAGTTGTAGCTTTCTTTACCTGTATGTGTGTGTGTATGTGTTTATCAGTAATGAAAGATGAGGAATATGAGGATGTTTTTGTTGATATTATTATTATTGTTAGTAACATTATTATCATTATTATTTTTTTCTGATGTGAAATAGGCGCTAGTCCACGGAGTAAAAAGGGTGCAGTATTTTTGGAATATTATTATTATTATTATTATTATTATTATTATTATTATTGACCTGACATCATATACTGGACCTTTTTTTAAAATAGTATCATAACATCCCCGCTGGGCAGAAATATTAATAATACCACCCCATAGTAGTAGTAGTAGCAGTAGTAAGCAGAGGCAAGACATGAAGAGGTGTATGAAAATGACTTTTACCGAGCAAAGGACACCATCATCTGCCACACCTAGAAAGGACTGAACTAAGGTCGTTTATCTTTTTTCTCAACGGACATTCCAGTCCTCTCATTCATTGATAGGGAGTGAAAGTAACAATTGTAACACATATATGCATACATACATTACAAACATTCTTACATCCATACATACCTACACACAGACATATGCACGCACATAATCATCGTCATCATCATTTCGTTGTGTGTATTTTCCAATGTTTATATGGGGTCGCTGTTTTTTTTTTTATTAGTGTCTTGGAGGTTAGTGTTTGTTTTTTACGGTCCTGTACCCTTCAAGACACCAACCCTTTTTCAGGACTATGATTATTACCCTTATCGAAGCTTGAGCTTAATTACTATTCCACTTTTGACCTCTCGCATCTATATATATTCTCCTAATTTTTTTTTTAGGTGACTGACCTCTTCTGCGTTTGTATCTTAACGGTTTTGGGGGAAGAAGTTAATTTCAAGGAAAGTCTGACTGATTTCTGCTCACTTATCCCCTTTAGTCGCCTTCAGTAACACGCAAGGAATGGCTCCCCTTCACCATTCCTGGTATTGATGATACCATAGAAGTGTAATTTTAATATTATTATTATTATTATTATTATTATTAATATTATCACCCCAACTAGTATGCTGATTGTAATAATACTGGAATGTTCTTGCAGCAGTTGATTTTCTTTGGACTTGTGATCACTTAAACTAGCTAAGAAGCTAATCAGTGTTGTCTAAAATAACATAAGAGTAATATGTCACAAGTCAGTAACTTATGGAGACTTGAGAGAGAGAGAGAGAGAGAGAGAGAGAGAGAGAGAGAGAGAGAGAGAGTGTGTCAGTCAGGACAGACCTGACTAGACCAGATCAGACCAAGCATATATAGGAATCATATTTGCCGACCGGGACTCGAACCTAGGACGCATAAATACTGTGCCAAGGCGCTATATATATATATATATATATATATATATATATATATATATATATATATATATATATATATATATATATAGAGAGAGAGAGAGAGAGAGAGAGAGCTTATCATAAGATGGAGATTCAGCATTCACTATCTTTCAAAGGCAGCCGCCAAGTACTAACTGATATGAAAAGAAAAAAAAAAGATGAGGAAATCCAAGAAGATCTACCATAAAACTACCCACTTCCTCCCCTCATCTACTAGACGAAATTACGACGTTTGCTTAAATGTTCAGTCGCTCATAAAAGTACTTAGGGGTCTCAGTGTTTTTTTTTTCTTTTATGAGTGTGACACCGGGACAGGCAGAAACTGCCCTCATCAATAAAGGCCCAGGCACGAGAAAATACCAAGACGAAGGAAAAGAAAAAGGTTAAGGACAAGGTAGAGATGAGGCAATGTCACACAAAGGAAAACGACAGACAGAAAAAACTTTCAAAGTAAAGAGGACCCAGAGATATGGAGGACTAGGCCCTGAGATGACGATAGATCCGCTTTTTGAAGGATGAAAGGTCATAAGAATTAGGAAAGACAGAAAGAGGAAGAGAGTTCCAGAGTCTGGAGGGAGATGGGAAAAAATGTTGGTGTATTCCATATCCACCTCTTCTCGTTATGCCGAATTGTATATCATGATATACTGTTTAATATTAATAATAATAAAGTAAATAGACATTTAACGAGTTACTAGCGTTGCTTTCGAAAGATTATTATTATTATTATTATTATTATTATTATTATTATTATTATTATTATTATTATTATTATTTATTGCCAAGTATTTATAAGTGCGTAATTGCGTTGCATTGTTCTAACCATTATTATCATTATCATTATTATTTTTCCAATATATTTTTAAATGCGATATGGCAAATGCATTGTTTCGAACCATAGCTATTATTATTATTATTGTTGTTATTATTATTATTATTATTATTATTATTATTATTATTTTTATTATTATTATTGTATAGTTTTAATATGGCCTTTACTCGCATTTAGTCATGTTC